>OU015491.1:97226537-97471537 GCA_907164885.2 Dolomedes plantarius | reverse complement strand
TATACTCAACACATCACTGCCAAATGTTGAAAATCATAAAATGCGCAGAAACAAATTAATGTGTTTAAGCGGCCTTGTGCTTAGTGAGTATCTAAAGCCAGATTTAAAAATGTCACTGAGCATGTGCAGAAAGCAATTTTTTAATTGTAAATTATTGCTAATTAAACAGCATAAAATAAACAATTTCCATCAGATTTAATCTTATATTTCACAAACATAATTATCATAAAATTAAAAGAGAGATCTAGAGAGACTCCTTGGAATAAACATGTTTATCATTAAAACATATCACGGACAATGCACAGAAACAGTGCGCTTCTAAAGCCAAATTTAAACATGCCACTGAGCATGTGAAGAAATAAATTTTTAATTGTAAATTATCACTAATTAATAGAAATTGCGGTTACAAAAACTGAATTTGACAAATCTACAGATTGCAATCTTTCATTTAAGACCAACATGAAGTATATTGATGCAGTAGTTTTCTCTCACGGACTGCCCAAAAAGTTGTCTTAGCAACTTAAATATATAGATTTGTACTCTGTCATCAGTGTGAAGGTGAAAGGATAAGTCATTGACCAAACTGGGTTATGTTTTTCTCTCTGCAGGTGTTTGTAGTCTTACTGCAGCAGCAACTTTTTAGCACCACAAGGATTGCACAAATATAGGATGTAAAACTTAACTGCTGATGTGAATCACTAACTGACACACAAAAATTTTGAAATTGTATTCAGAAGTCTGCTGTTGTACAAGTCAATTATTTCACAAATTGTTGCTTACTGAAGTATGCAACAATGAAGTATGATTACAATATTGTTTAAGCACTGCCAATTAGGCATTATTAATTAAGTACTTCTGTAGCTGGACATTTTTTAGGGCAGCTCATAATTTATTACATACATAATTAAACAGTATGCATGAACAGCTGAACATGGTAATGATTACAGATAAGAGTTTGTTTCGCACACATTATCATAGCAAATTCCAAGTAGCACAAATCATTCATTTTGATCATCAGCCTAATTAACAGACAATTTATCACTTTTGATTAGCTTATTTCAAGCTGTAATCTCCACCATGAGTCTAGCTATCAATCTTATACATTAATAATATATTGGCAATCAAGTAAACAAAAATACATATATGCAAACCGGAACCATAAATTACTAATTCTTCTATGCTTATGAAAATGTTCTAAGGTTTTTCAGGATTAAGTATCCATATACCTTTCGAGAAGATTAATAAATCTAATGCTCAATTATGGATCTCTATTTTAAGAAGATTAAATACAGATTTTTAAAAAAAAAACAAAAAAAACTTAGATATTGATTTTATTAATGGGAAAACCAAAGATAATTAGTTAGAAAAAGCCATCCTTCCACACGCAAAAACCTTAAAAGGATACAACAACATTAATATTTTGTAGATTAACAGGATCATGCCACTGCTTAAAATTCACAGTAAAAAAGTAAGAGTGGCAACTGGTTTCAAACTAATAAATTAGTACTTCATCAGGTCAAGGAGCATTAGGTGGGGTTGTCTCTATGAACAATTCACAAATGCCAAAGAGACAATCTTACACCCAAGTCTAATGAAGAACTGTATTAATTAGTTCAAAACTAGCAGCCACTCTTATTTTTTTATTGTGGATTTTAAGATGCTGTGTTTTATGTCAGCAATATTTTGCAGATTAGTTAAAAATGATATTACATACCTTTGTTGGGATGTACAAATGTAAACAGCGACTGTGGGGTTGCCAACGGTGTGTGATTATGCAAGTGAACAACATATGGCATCTCAAAGAAAGTCTATTAAAGATAAATATTTTTATCAGTCACTAAACTTTTAACAACTTAATTGTTTTTAAATGGACAAATGAAAATAACTTGTTCAATGCACTCAGAAAGAATCTCAAATGATATCTAACAAATTAAAAACATGCTATGGTTCAAACAAAAGTTACAATACAAAGCACACTTGCATTTAATATTAACAACAAAATGACAGAAATCAGTTTTTGAAAGGAGCACTTAGTTGATAGTGACTAAAGAATATCAATAAAGATTACATGATACCTTAACACTTGTTACAATGCCACAGTGTTAATAAAAAAAATTCGAGAATATATCATAAATGACATTCACATTCCATCATTGATATATATATTTTTTTTCAAATCAAATATTGCATAATTTGCACTGTTCCTGATATTTATATCCATGTTAAAATTTAGATAAATGATTCAGTGTTAAATGCATCATGTTCAAGATTGTAGGATGCAGGAAATTCTTTAACAGCAGGTGGCATGTACCTAATATCTATATTTCTAAGTGTAAATACTTGAGTTCTATTCCTGATATCTGATAAGAATTCACAAAAAACTTTGAGAAATTAAGTTTGTTTAAACTTTCATTCTCTAAGTAGTGTCCCCCACATTATGAAATGTACCTCAAATTTCATAAACCTGACAGCAACTTCTTTAAAAACACAGCTAAGTTATAATTCCTATTACCTACTCAATATCAAACAAATTGTGATAACTTATTAGGCAACAAATAAACACCATTGCCATAAGCATCTACAGCTAGATTAAGAGTCTCCAACCTTTGTTCCCTAGCTATATGTGACTTGCAGATTTCAGTGGCTAGATAAACCAGCTCAACAAAAACGGATATTGAAAAAAATTCCAAAAGAGGTTAGTTACCTACAAACACACACACCAAAAAAAAAAAAAAAAATCGAAGGGTACAATGAATACTTTATTACTTTCCATAATTGTTACACAATCCATCATTACTCTGGAGCAGGGGTCGACAACCTTTTTATTAGGAAGGCATATTTCAGAAATGCGGGAGTTCAGCGGGCACTGCTGGATGAAGTGGGGGTGGGTGGGGTTAATATTTAAACATGAAAATATTAATGCGACAAATTTTTAATACATAAATTCAAGTTTTAATTTAAACATAACTATCTTAAAATTTGGTGTAATGTTGCATTCCCAGATCTTAGGCATTGGTCCAAATGAGTGTCAGTGAAGCTTGAACAGTACTTTGATTGTAAGTATTTCATATTGGAAAACAAGGACTCACAAGCATATGTCGACGCGCAAAGAGAGTTCACTTTCAGAGCACATTTTCTCAACATTGGGAATGAGCAACAACTATGAGCGTTTGTTGTTCAAATATCTAAAATTTAGATATTTAAACGACGTGCACTTTAAAATTGTTTCGTGGGCACCAGGGTGCCTGCGAGCACCGCATTGCCGACCCCTGCTTTGGAGTGTTAGAAGTGTTACTTCAATGTTTTTGTCTCCCCCCAAATACACAAACACTAAAAACATTAAATGCAATGTGTTTCTAAATTATTGTTTTGGTGACACTTCCTATTTCAGAGAATGACAACAAATAAAAAATAATAAAAATAATAATATATATTATATATATAAAAAAAAAAAAAAACCATTCTAAACTAGAATTGGCACTAAACATATACAGTATTTAAGAACATAAAAAAGGCTTCTGATAAGAAAACCTGTGTTCTGATAGGTAATCCGTTTTAAAGCATACATAGGAAAAACTGTATATGATTTGTAAACTGTGGATTATACCCATAGCTGCAGTCAAATTAAAGAATGCCATTAAAAAGACTGCAGTGTAATCCTGCTTTAATGTCTGTACCATTTACACAATAAATTTTACTTGCATAATGTTTGTATACGAGTACTTTTTATCCCTCTTGCTTCACTGAGCACAAATTATCTTGCTACATATCCAGCAATTCATTAGTCAGACATATGACCCACATAAGCTAATAAATTTGTTGATATGACCCATGATTCTGAAAAGTTGAAGACTCCCTTAAGACATAAAATTTTAGGTTTTTTTATAAGAGAAACTTACAAGAGGAAGTTTATCTTTTTCTCGCATCTGAGCTATTTCACTGTACAACTTTGGAGCACTTACAGGAACAACATAATTAGTATAACTAGAAGGAATGCTTATGCCATCATCTATAAAAGCAATAAAATAAAAAAAGGAGTTTACAACAGGTTTTACAATAACAAGAATTTTTAAAAGATGCACAGAACATTTTCAAACAGATATTTTTAAGCATTAACCAACATATTTTAGCAGATAACATTTTTTGAAACCTTGTCCAGACAATATGGTGAAGCAACAAAAAGACCATGGGAATGAAATAGTGGAGGCAAAATAATGAACAACTTATTTTAGTAAATTAAATCAACAAGATAACAAATTACTTAATGAATTAAAGAAGTTGGTTTGACTCATGCAATTAAAAAATATATAAAAATTTGAGTTTGTTACACTTATAGGAATAAAGAGTTTATTTGAGTTGGTATGACAACATTTACTATGACATGATGCATGATTTTTAATCCTGCTTTCAGAAAGTCAAATAACACGCTTCTTAAATGCTACTGATAAAATAAGATACATATAATCAATACATTAAATATTTTAATAAGTAAACAGAAGTAAAGTTGCATTTCACCTTTCAAAAACTTTTGAGCTCCATCTAAGCATTCTGGAGATAATTCATTGTCTCCAAAAGACCCTAAAAGCTCAGACACAATAATATCAGCTTTCTCAGGAGGGTTCCATTCTCTCATATCTGAAGAGACAACAGTTACTTGATCTCCCCACATTTCATATTGCTGGGCATGCAATCTAGAATATTAAATCAAGAAATTGAAATGTACTTCTCTTAGAAATCAATATAAACTTTACCAAACTGTGAAAAACTTCAAATACATACTTTACATTATAATTGCATGGATTGAAAAAGAAAATTAATTTTCTGAAATTTGATAAATAAGTACTGTTGTAGAAAAAATAATTAAATAATAAAAATTTGAGTAATAACTGAAACCATATCTGACAGTCAGACATAGTAGCAATATGGAGCAGACTATAAAAACTTATCATTATCTCCCCATTTTTTTAAAATTTTCAAACGTTAGTTCTGGCACAAGCAATTAACAGATTAAATTATAATAAAACAACCAAAAGGCAAAATTCAGTAACTTTTAGAACTGGGGGAAAAAACCCCCATGAAAATACCTCCCCTGCCCCCATAACTTTGTTGATAAAATTTTCTTTTCTCTTAGAAAGAGGTGACAATGAAGAGAGACTTGTTAAACAGCTGAAATTAGGAACAAAGAAAACTAAGAAATTTTTAACAACTAACCTTGTGAAAATTAAATTTTAAACCACCCCAAATACTTCAATAAAATTTAATTCCTTAATACACAATTTTTGTATTGATTTGGGCTAAAAAAGAAAACCCAATTTTTTCTTCTTGCAGATAATTATAATTGATGTTTATCAAGACTCATTTATGTTTTTCTTAAAATTTTAATTTAAATTATCCCAGTGTAAAGAAACAATAAGCTCATCATCCCCATGCTTTTACAGCATGCCATAATAATCTTTTACTACTGAGAAGCAAACAAAAGGATAAAGATTCCTGTGACATATACAGACCTAAATTTCTAAAAGAAAAGCAATCTAACATTGAATGTGACATAAACGGACATCAGATATTAGGATAAAAACAATTTAATATTAAATATAACACAAACAGAGCTGTAATATTTGAATGAACATAAAAGTTCGGTAACTGTGACATTCATGAGGCTGTAATATTTGAACGAACATAAAAGCGCAGTGTCTGTGACATTCACAGAATGAAGAGAGACATCCAATGGAAAAGTTTTCTACAGGTCAAATTTAATTTTACAATATGACATGAAAAAATTTAGCACTTACATTCTATCACGAACACGAGAAAGAGTAACTATCCTCATTAGCATATATAGAAATAGGCAAATAGATTTTGCAAAGAGGTCAAAACAAGTACTTTTAGTAAATTTATCTTATTAGTCTTAAAGCAGGTTAAAAAGAAAGAAAAAAATATACATTAAAGATTTCTCAATTACCACCATCTCAGCCCCCATACAAAATTCCCATTCTGCTTCATAACTTGTTATTAAACAAAATATTTATCATAAAAAACCTCATACTCCAGTTACAATGAATCAAATGCAAGTAACATAGCATACCAGACTTATCAAAAAATAAATTAAAAAAGGACAACTTACGTTACAATTGCATTAGGGTTCTTTTCAACAGCATAAACCTTGACTAGACGTTGAGTATTTTTTGCAGCAGCAATAGCAGCTCTAACAAGAGGACCTCTTCCAGCGCCAACTACCATTATAATACTAAGAATAAAGAAAGACCAATTGTAAAACCATGTTACTTATAGAAATGGCATAAAAAATTACAAAAATGGATCAGTTAAGATTAAATCAAATCCTTCGTCAATATTAAGTATTTTCTTTTCTCATTAAATGCCAACCTTTAGGAGACTGGTTAAGAATTCCATGATTATCTTTTGACACTGAAGGGAAAATTGAACTGGTTCCTTCAGTTTAAAGGCAATTCTGAAAAGTCACAAACATCTATTCCAAAAGTGGGGCTAAAACCTATAGACATTGCTACTGAATGCCAGAACCGTAGTCATTTGGCCCTCTTCCAATGATCAATATTTTTGTAAGAAAATTTGTAATTATGTATGTATGTATGTGTATATATATATATATATATATATATATATATATATATATATATATATATATATATATATATACATACACACACACACATACAGTGGTGCCTCGACTTACGAGTTTAATTCGCTCCATGACGGAGCTCATAACTCTAATCAATTTTCTCCATTGAAATGAATGAAAATGCCATTAATTCATTCCGGGCACCCCCAAAACACCGCAATTTTTTGTTGCATGTTTTTAAATAAGAGAAATGTGCTTATAAATGATGAACATTGTATAAAAACACAATACAATAGAATGTACTGCAATACACTTGTATTATTAAGTGTAATGTACAACATTTGCCTTGCTGATCAGACTTGAAGATGCTGATGTAAGAGGAAGAGAAAGGCTGAACTGAATAATTAAATTTTATTCGTTGATTTTTAACCAAGGGGATTATATAACCAAGGGGACGTTGATTTTTATTCATGGGGGTTCCAGTGTGGGTGAGGGAATTGAAGCTATTTCTCTGTGAGAGAGGTTGAATGCTGTTTGGTTTCGGATGGCGACACAAGTGTGTGCAGAGCAAGCTGCCCGGATGATAATTGTTGAGTGTTAATCTCTTGGACTATTCTAAGACTGGATAATAGTCTTAGAATAATATGTATACAATTGTATAATAATTATACATAAAGGTTGTAATTATTATATGCTTCTCATGTTCTCATTTGATAAGCACGTAACATGGTGCTCGCTGTGCAAACTAGCGGTGGGGTATCTGAAGCTTGCTTGTAACCCGAATTATAGATCGTAACTCGAAGCAAAAAATCCGACGAGAGAATGCTCGTATCTCGAAAAACTTGTAAGTTGAGGTACCACTGTGTGTGTGTGTATATATATATATATATATATATATATATATATATATATATATATATATATATATATATGTGTGTATGTAAAACTAAACACAACATATACAGAATGTTGGTATATAACTAAAAGTATATGTATTAAAATTTAAATTACATAGTTTTTGTATCCTTTTCTTCTTCACTAACTCTGTCTAAAAGTGCAGCATGGATAGCCTTCAAAATAAAAAATAAATTGTTTTGAAATACAGACAGATACAGAAGATTGAAGAGCATAAACAACTATACTGTATAATGTTGACTGTAAAACAATAATATTAATGTACCTTTTGATATTCTGTATATTTCGTTGGATCTTTCTCAAATATTTCATATGTACTTGACTCCAAATTGTCCATCAAAGGCTAAAAGAAACCAAAAGTTGAAGTAAAATTAAAAGAAATTAACTTAAGAGTTTAATTTATAAATATATATATATTTACTGACTTACTTGCAATGGGAACTGCAAATAATCTTCATAACCTTTAGCAAAACTAGATAAAGCATCATCTGGATCTTGGGTCTAATTAAAAGAAGGATAATTTTATTAATATTATTTAAGTAGATAAAAGATGCTAGCTATTCATGCTGAATTATCAAGCAAGTTGTACACCGAGAAGATATGATATTTGTCCAAGAGAGAGAAAAGGACACAGTATAAGGAGATGTGGCTACTTCCACTATGGACAGCAAAAAAAAAAAATAAATAAATAAATAAATAAATAAATAAAAATAAAAATCATTTGGTGTCACTTATGTTTGCCAACTGTTTTCTTTCATTCATTTATATATTATAAGCAATAAACATAGGGGTAGCAGGGTGTCTACTACTTTTGAGAAAGTCGATTTCATGACTTTTCATGACCTTAAAAATAAAATTTCATGACCATTGAAGTACATACTAATGTTTGAATGAAATTAGTCTCCCCCCCCCCCAAAGATTGTCTTTCAACTATATTCAGCTTATTATTTAAGTTCTTATCAGGAAAACCTTATTTTCAAAAAGTTGGGATTACAACCATGCAATACCTACTAGTTTTATTACTGTTATACAAATTCCAGATATGATTGTGAATCAAACACCCATGAAATTTATTGACGCAATGTAAAACACCTTGAAAGTGAATGATGCAAAAATTAATCATTCTCATTCTTGTTATAGTTACTACAGAAACCACATTAAAGTAAATGATATTTAAATAACAATTTTTCAATAATTCTACACTGATACAATTGTAAAATAGTTGTATCAATGTTTAATTTGAGTTAATTTTTGCTTAATTTGAGGAACTTTCCTAAACTGCTCTGAAAACATCATGAAGAAGAACAACTCAAACTGGACTGAGCCTCCCCGATATTTCACTATTTTTTAACTAAAAATAATATAAAATTTACTAAAATTACATAATATTTAATAATATTAAAAAATTATAAAATTTAATATTATATAATCTAAAAGTCCATGCACAATCTTGTGTAATACGTTTCAATAAATGTATAAAACAATTTGGAGCAAAAATATTGAAATTAAAACAGTAAATAAAAATTTGAATTTTTATTTAAAAACTAAATTTTCAATAAGTATGCAGTTTTAAAAAATTTTACATTTAAAAATGTACTTTTATTTCAATGTTAAAATGCAATACAGTAAACTCCGGAATTTCGGCAGGGGGTCCTGCCTGCCAAGTTCTTTATTATTTAATTCTCATTCAATTAATTCTGCTTTTCTAAAAAATGACTGTCTTACATAGCAGTAAAGTTTATGTGCTTTAAATTTCTTCTTCTTTACAATTGCTGCAGCCTGGATGCAACAACGTGCTTTCTTTTTATCCAATAGCAAAATATATTGTATGCAAACAAATGAAGATTTTCAAACACACCCTTTTTGTTGTCTAATATGATGTATTCATTTTCAGGTATTTTGCTAATTAAAGATTAGCAGGAAATATCACAACAGAAAATTTCTATTTTACTAAATTTTATGTTAAAAAAATAATTCCTCATAAAAAGGGTAAAAAAACCTTTTATTTTTTTTATCAGTCACAGCAATTTCCAAAACTTTCACAGTATAATGTAAATCCCATCCCCATTAGTTGCTAATACATTTTAAAGAAAGATCGAAAGAAAAGAAAAAATATATATATTATATCTACGGTGCCAGGTATAAAGGGCTTAAGTCAAAAACAGTGATTTAAATATACCAAGTTATTGGCTTTTATACCAATCGCAGAACAATAATTTCAGCTTGAGTCTTTTGTACAAAGAAATGTACTTTTGTATACAAAATTGATAAACTTAATCCTTTTATACAAGACTTTTGTTTTTCTTATCAATACTAACAAATATCTAAAAATCCCCCCCTTTTTTACTTAAGCCCTTTATACCCGGCATCAATAGATATAACAATTTAAAATTATTAATACAAAGTCTAAAGAAGTGAATTTCTCAAATCTTTTGAGTAATATATATATATATATATGTATATATATATAAAAAATTTAATTTTTTATGGTACATATTATCATATACATATACTGTACTTCCAACAAAATATTACCCCTGATTCAGTTCAGTCTATCAAGTAAGGGAATTCATGTTAATCTACAACTATGATGTACAAAAAAGGGATAAACATTTTATTCTTACATTGTTGCTTCCCTGCTCAACTTGATTGGTAATCCAGTCTGAAAACTTTTTTTTCATGACTTTCTATGAGACAAAATATCAACTAATATAAAGCTACTGTCTCCTTTGAACATTACATGCGATTTATTAAATAAAAATTACTTACAGTCCACAAGTGATCCATATATTGCTGATAGTGTTTAAGATCATGATGTTTATTATTTCCACAAACAACAACTTGAATATCAAGCTAGAAATAAAAATAGAGAATTAAGTAAAATACATACATAATTAGAAATGCTATAATATCTAAATAACTTTGAACAAAAGAATGGGAGCAAATATCTACATGAAAATAAAATATTAGTAACAATGTAACTCGAGGATATTTTCAAAATGTAAAAATAAATATAAGATTATACATATTTTTAGAAAGCAAATTAAAAAAAGCTTTAAAAGCACACGTGAAAAAATTAGGAATAATGTAAAAGATACTTTAGGAGACTTATGCTTTTCCCAAACATATTTGTTATTATAAATTACATTTCTTTTCAGTAAAACAATGAGTCATTTCAAAGAATTAAAAACCAAACCAACAAAATCTTTCATGAACATTTATTTTTGCAGTTTAATTCTCAATCTTAAACTTTTAGTATAATGCTACAGATTATTTAAAAAAGTTTTTAAGCACAATACTAAGTCTGAACATTTGAATCAGGGTATATTGACCAAATCCCTTAAAAATACAATCAATTGATCTGGTAATTCAATGCTCAGTGTCTATAGAATTAAATTTTTTTCCGTATTTGCTTCCAGAGAGGAGGGGAAGGGGGAAAAAAAAGAGCCTTAGGGTGAAGTGGGGTAAGAATGCAAAATCATATAGTTCCACTTTGAATCTTAGTAAGCTTTTAACAAGTTGTATTTGTATGAAAATTTGCATACATACTTTTGGTTATATTCTACATTTATAGCTTTATTTTGTTTTCAAAATCTATCCACAACTTTTTTTTGCCATAAATATTTAGTTTATGTTTTGCAAGCTCATTTGCCCCTACACTTGGGGCAAGTGAGTACACAGGTCCCAATAAATCATAGTTGCTTATGATAAAATAAGTGGGGCAAGTGAAATAGATATTTCAGGCTGAACAAAAGGATATTTATTTATTTATTTTTTTAACATTCTTTCGTTGTGGAGGAACTTGATGTTCAGTTGGCAGTGGCAACAACGTCCGAATATTAACAAATTAAGTATATTCGTATATATTTGTTTTAAAGTAAGAAATGTATGTTAAAAGTTCAAAACAAAAAATTCTTTTCCTCTAGCCTATTAGTTCAATTTACTATTTACTTTCATGTTCTATACTACTTGAATACCCCAACCGCCCTGACACATCATTTTTATGGGACAAGTGAAAACCCTGCTGTACTAAAATAATATTTGGGGGGGGGGGGGGGGAAAGAGGTTATACATATTTTTTCTATATTCTTCACTTCTCAATGAATAAGTGGATATTTTCAAAATAACTATGTGATGTGGTTAATTTTTTAGTACTCAACTTAGGTACCTAGTTAAAATGCAAGGGATTGGTAGGTATAAACATTTTCCATTTTACAAATTTTTTTTCTGTAAATAATAACTAAATATAACCATAGATCAAGAATTTTCCCACAAAGTACACTTGAAATTGTTTAAAAAGTTATACTTTTTAGGGTTTTAAGCCTGCATTCTCACTTATCCCACTTCACTTCACCCTAATTTTTTATATATTCAAAGCAGTGCCAAAGTTGACCCCAACTAAAAAAAAAAAAAAAATCTTAATTTTAAAATTGCCCTCAAGATATTCTATAGAATGATGCAAAGCAACACTTACTTTAAACATTTTTCTTAGAAGATTTTGATGTGCTCTTGGCAGAACTGGAAAGCCTTTTTTATTTGTGGCAAACAAAGTTGTTTTTATGAACACACACCGTATAGGTTCACCAAGCCACCTCTGAATTTCACAGAAACTGGGCAAATCTTCACTTAGTTCTAGTGCTAAACCAACTTTTTTATCAGTATTACACGCTGTTCTAAAGGCATTCCACCTGTAAATAAAATGTAAGGATAATCAGGTAAGCACTATAAGGATAAAATGCTTCAACTTGAAAAAAATTATCTTATATCACAAGGAATTTATAGATGCAATACACTGGAAATATATAAGGATATTATTTCAGTATAGCTAAATAAATTAGACATCTATTTTCTGGTAAAAAAACTTCAATCAAATGCTGTGATGTTGAATGAAGCAATCACAAGCATGAATATTCCAATTTTAATATCCTAACCAAGTAAAACTTCTCCAAAGAATGAAAATCTGTATGAAAATATACACACACACACTTACAACACTGAAAGTAGCTAATGCTGCTGAGGACAAAAAGAAAAAAAAAAAGAAAAAAAAAAAAATAATCAACCAACCAGAAGCATGGTTGATAATAGACAGTGGCACACCCAGAATTTTTATTTGGGGGGGGGGGGGGGGGGGGGGGGGGCGCAAGATGAACGAATAAAAATATTTATAATGCATGGGGGGGGGGGGAGATAGATGGATAAAATATATTTATAATGCAAAATTAATATTCATAATGCAATTTCTATTTCTTTGGGGGGCGGGGCCAGGACCCCCTGGGTGTGCCACTGATAATAGACGATAGTAAATGTTTAGTTTTCCTCCTATCAGTACAAAGTTAATTTAACTTTTAGAACATTAAGACAGACAGATACACAAAGGTAAGAATATTTTCTGCAACATTACTCACTCTTAAACTTATGAAATATAGATAGTTAAGGTTAATGTCTTACTCACTCTTAAGGTTATGAAATATAGATAGTTTTAAAATATCCTATAAATGAACTTTTTCCATCATAAAGTTGGCCTTTTTTATATTATTACTAATCATGTCAAAAATGACGGAATGTTGATCAGCGTTTCAAGAGGTGATTCATCATTTTCATCGGGCATTACTGAAAACTGTACTTAAACAGCAATAAACAACAAAACAAAACTAAACTAAATCAAAACTAAACCAAAACTGTTTCAAAAGTGAATGACTTACCACACAGCAGGCATTACTGTAAATGATACTTAAACAGCAGTAAACAACAATAAAATAAAACCAAATTAAAACGTGAAACACAATTTAATTAACATTAAAATTAAACATTAAAAATGTAGTTATTTAAAGGGAATATGAAAAACCATGGAGTAGAATGAATTCGAAATTCAGGTGAATGACTCAATTGAATAAATGATTCTTTTCAATAGATATTTTAATTTGAAGATATTTCATAAACTAAACGGTTTTGAGCTAGGGGTACCTAGGCTAGGGATAACTAGCTAGGTTGAGCTAGGTTTTGATAATGTATTGTAATCCAGTATAATCGCTGGTTTACCATGGTTAAATCACGACTAACAATGAATGGAAAGGAATACAAGGGTCAGAAAACAGACCTGCATTAGAAAGGGTGTAGCTATAAATAGAAACTGCTTAGAACATTCAAACCTTACTTGACAAACCATTAAAAATTAGAAAATGTTGCACTTTGCACACAGGCACGCCTGCTGAAGGGTTA
The DNA here is from genome assembly GCA_907164885.2 of Dolomedes plantarius. Lineage (NCBI taxonomy): Eukaryota > Metazoa > Arthropoda > Arachnida > Araneae > Dolomedidae > Dolomedes > Dolomedes plantarius. Next base: position 97,457,805 of record OU015491.1, on the reverse strand, counting down.
AAGCGCACTTGAAATTTTCATATTTTTTAAAGGGCTTTCACAATATGTAACTTTTGTGGTATTATTTTTCAAGAAAAATTTCAGAAATGGCGTCGCAATGTTAAGATGCTCCCGACCTGGTCCGTCCCGGAATGGTTACCTAGACTTTTTCTGCTCTAGGCTTTTATATAAGTAAAGATTGCTTTTAACCCTTCAGCAGGCACGCCAATTTTTGGAACACCAGCAGTCACACAGAGTGCAACGTCTCTTTCAACCTTGATTATTCCTTTTATAATAAACTTTTTTTTTTAAAAATTGAAAATAATAATTCTGAGTTTTATGCAAGATATAAAATGTTGATAATATTGAGATATATTTATAATTAAAGGCTAAAGAATACAGATACAATCGCCTTATTTCAAAACTGTCTGATTAAATGCATCTAAGGACAACTTGCGAAATGATTCCTATTAGGTCCAGAAACCTAAAAAAAAAAAAAAAGAGATTGTCCATCTTTGTGATATGCAGGATACCGTGTAACAGCTGCACATTTGATCTACTATATCAACTCCTAATTTTGTCGTATTGTAATCCAGTATAATCGCTGGTTTACCATGGTTAAATCACGACTAACAATGAATGGAAAGGAATACAAGGGTCAGAAAACAGACCTGCATTAGAAAGGGTGTAACTATAAATAGAAACTGCTTAGAACATTCAAACCTTACTTGACAAACCATTCAAAATTAGAAAATGTTGCATTTTGCACACAGGCACGCCTGATGAAGGGTTAAAGTACAAGAATACATTAATTTTTATACAAACAATTTGTTGCTGTAATAAAGCATACTATAATTATCAGGGCTTGAAATGGATATGAACAAAATAAAAAGTTCTAATTGAATTGGTTCAAATGGAATTTATTTATCCACATGAAAACCTTATTTTGGGATGGATTTGATTTTGCTCCAAATGATTTTTTTTCAATAGCGGATATTTATCCAGCCCACACCAATTCATTTGTTCCGAGTTGGAACAAAAAATATATCTCACAAACAATTTTGCTCCTTTTCCTCTTTAGTGAATTTTGAAAGATTATTAAACTATTCCAGTGTGGCTAAAATTTAAAATTTTGCAGTTTTCAGGGTATTTCTATACAGAAAATTGTTTCAAGTATCCCAAATATCAGAGTTACCTAATAAATTTTATCATTTCTTGGTATCTGTACTATACTTGAGTGTAGATCTATATATCATCCTCCATAACTTTTGAATAGATTGAGTAGAGTTCAACTATGGCAAAAAATTGTTCTTGTCTAACAGAAGGATGAGTTCACTGGTCAGCAAAATGTGGCCATGGGAAAATAGTGAAATTTCAATAAAAAATTTTCAAAAAGTTCCCAAGATTGAGATTTTTTAACAAATATCTTGAGTTGGATGTCTGCTTTCGTGTATTTTTTTATTCTGAATCAAACGAGGCTAAAATCAAGACTATAGATTCAACCAGTTTGAGTAATTTTTCTTAGAGTTAGATAGATTCTTTTTACTACAGTATTTTTTCAAAACTACCTTTGAGTTGAAATGGAAATAAACTGTGTTAAATTCGTTACATAAAACCTTATTTGCTTCCAAAATATTGGCTTTTTTCATTACGTATAGGTACATATAATTTCATGCATACAAGGCATTAATTTGTTTTTTAAGAAATATTACAATATTTATTTTGAACTATTATATATTTCTTCAGGACACAGTATTTGTTTTAAATTTTGAATACAAAAAGAAAATAACATCCAATTGCATTATCATCTTGTCTTTTTCCCTACTTCTGGGGAAATAGGTAGTACACGTTAAAAGAAACACCTTAGTAACCTAAATAAAATTAAAAGAACCCTAAATCACATTTTAGAATGATGAAACATTTCTTTAAAAAAAAATTTCGATCCTTTGGATTCAATCCATAAAGGAACTTTATCTGATATCAGTGTTTTTGGTTATGGTTCGGATAGAAATCATTTGACTCTTAATATTTCTATTTCGGTCAGATCAAAAAGGATTCGTTCTTCAGATAGATATCGTCAAGCCCTGATAATTACCCTTTCAAAATTAATCAATAAATAAACAGAAAAACACCTGCTTTTTATAAGATAACCAGTTGCTATTTATTTATACATTGGTTTATTCAAACCCTCTTCCAGAGATACAGGAAGTGAATAAAAAATTTTTTTAAAAAGCACCCCTCTCTTGACAATTTTATGTGGTTATTATCAGATATTGCATTGAATTTTTAAATTTAAGGGTCCTAAGGACCTTATATAAAGTATTTGGGGTAAACACTTCTCCCACTTTTAGTACATTAAAACACCAAATGTGTCTGTGTGTGCACATTTTTGTGACTGTGCAAGTGCAGATGACGGAAATAAATAAATATATATATATATATACAGGCTTAAATTTTGCTGATAGCAGCAAATATACTAAAGTCTCATTTGTGAGCAAAATTTTCTAGTTTCCTTACACTCAAGTAATATAATTACAGATTTTATATTTTCGGCTCCATTTGTTTTAAATCATTATTTCCCAGAAGCCCAAGATTTAACATGATAAAAACTCAGTTAGGTGTCAGTTGGATTTAAAATGCCTGGTGCTACATACATGGTTTCTTTACATGAAATTAAAGTGATGTGTCATATATCTGAGATCCTTGGGGCTGGTTTTTGTATTATATTTACGGACCACTACAATTCTGATATCTTTGGAGTCAAAATTCAGGTGCAACTCCAGAATTTCCAGTAAACTTCGAATCTCGGTACCATGTCAGTTTTTAAAAGCTCATAAAAGTTGGAAAAGAAGCTAATAAACTAACAATAGCATTGCCACAAGAATTTCTTTTTTTCCCTTTTCCAGATAGATGGACAAACAATATTCTTGAGCGTGTGTGTATGTATGTGCACATGCAAGAGGAACAAAATGATGCAGAAATTGAGGAAAAACAAATTTTTTTATGGACTCAATGATTTTAAAGAGGTCGGTCCCTTCTTCAAAAAGTCAGCAAAATAGAGGCAACAGCATGTCAATGCAATTCATGCATTATATTTCATGACTGTTTAGAAAAGTACAGAGACAGAGGAAAAGAAAAATATGATCTTGCAAATGAAACTGCTTAAATAACAAACTACAAAAATTAAATGAAACTACTAAAAAAAAAAACACCTTTAATTCAATAGAATATTAGCACAAACCTATAACAATGATAAAAAATTACCAAATAAATTTTCTGGAAATAACTGACAGTAGATATGTAAAACACATCTTATTAAAGATAACTCAATAGTGCACAAAAATTAAAGATATTAAAGATAACTCAATAGTGCTGAAATGCCTGTACAAAACTTTACATTGCATAGCAATGAAACACCAGTTTAGTGGTGAAAATATAGGAAATTGTGAAACACTAGTAAATTAATAGTTTTTTTTAAAAGCTAAATACCAATCAAGATTTATTTCTAATCAAAGTATAATTTAAAGAATCCAGTTTCCAGTAAAAATTAAAGTTGACAGAATAATGCATGAAATTAACTAACGTACCATTCCCATGTATCAACAGAAGATTTCTTGAATGGTTCCAAACCATTTTCTCCAGCATCTGCATCACCAGTTGAATTTCTGAACAACTTTGCCTCATCTTCATATGCTCGCATAGGCACAAACACCCAGACATTAAAATTTGGCTACAGATAAAAAATTAGGTTTATAAAGCAAAGCATTTTTTTAAAGCAAAGATTCTTATTTGCATTTGTATAAAGGCATTAAAAGAATGAAAATTTTAAGATGACAATGAATCAATGCAAATTTTTTAAAATTAGTGGATAATAAATACCACTATCAGATCATTTTTCATAAGTTTACACATAACCAAAAAATGTTTCTCATTACCAAGTCATTCAAACAGGTTATTTTACTTAATTCTGTCAAACAACCCATATATTGAATCATGAATACCATTAAAAATAGGCTTTAAAAATCAAATTTATGATAACATTTATTCAAATGTTGTCATACATTAAATTTCTAAATCCTTTTTTTAGTATTTTTTAATTTAGTCCATATAGATATAAACCTGTATACATCAAACAAAGCAATTTAATCTCTAATCTTTTACAGCAATCTATAAGTTATTAACGAAACATACAATTAATTTAACACTTCTATAAGTATGAAGTGTTCAAAATAATATATATAAAATTTAAATAATTTTTGATAATTTGTTATGTAACCCATACAGTATCAGCATGAAGTAAAAGAAATTATCTCTAAAACATGGACTGTAATGACTGGACTACACACAAAGCACAGACACTTTTTAACTTAACCCTTAGACCTTTATGAATGCGTTCAGCATGTTCATTAGTCTTTCCCCCAGCGTTATGAATGCGCTGGACACGTCCACCTGGATATTCCAATGTTTTGCGTGTTACAAACACGTTTAACGTGTTCTAAATTGATTTTTTCATTCATCAATAGGTAACAGCACTTTAAAGGCATTCGAATACCATTTCTCCTGATAAGTAGTAGATTTTTAGGTGATTATTTTTAGAATACATGCAGAATAAAATGGCGGGAATTTGGTTTTTTTGAAAGGAACTGACATTTCAAGTGATTCCGAGAGTGGTATTCAGATTTATTCAATGACAAAAGTGATGAAAAGACAATAGTGGACTAAGTGATGAATAGACTATATGGTATAAAGACAGTGAAGAGGGTTTTGTGCATATCACCTTGCTTTAAAATATACCATACTATAAGAAATTTATAACCCAAAAAATCTGCACATTATATAATTATATATATGTAATCTTAAAAATTTTATGCTTCACTTATTTTGTACTATTTATTTTGATTTAAATAATTTAACTATATAGAACTCACATTTTTTTAAGTCCCTCCAAAACGCGCTGCCAAAAAAATAACCCAATGCTGGGCAAAGAACTAGAAGGCGAAAACTCAATGGTCTAAGGGTTAAAAGACAACTTCAGAGAATCAGAATTTCTATCAAATGCCTTATTATATACCTTAATGATATTTAACAAAATTTTTGCTACAATACCATCAAATATAAAAGATACAGAACAGTTAAGATGGAATATATATTTCATCATAAAAACATGAAAAGAATTTTCATCAAATAATTAAACATAATTACATGAACATTTTCAAATTATTATTTAGAGAAGTATTTAGTTGAAGGATACGATGTGAGTACATAATACATTTCTAAACCATAGATGCTTTGCAAAATCATGTGCCACAAATTTTACACTGATAGGATGTTCATTTGGGGCATTTTAAACAATTTTTTATAAACTTTACAATGCATTTGAGATTTTTTTTCTTGCATCCACCGTTAACCTAGACAACGGAAAAATTATGTGGTACTAAATTTATTACAGAGAGCCCCCCCCCCCGCCCCCCCCAAGAGGAACAATTTTGATTTGAAACTTACATGTTAAAACCAAAGTTTAATCAAACATACATAAATGAAATCACCAGTTAATAAAAGAAATTTTTTCCTTAAAAGATAAAAAATAGATACAAAAAAAGATTTATACATTCTGAATATGGTTTAACAAACATACCAAAAATTATAACTTACTTGATGCCCTGGAAGTCCTAGAATCTTAGTAAAAATGTGTCTTGCAAAATTATAACAATTTTCACTTCTAGGAGTAACTAAAACAGCAGGCAAATTTAGATGAGCAGCATAGTTTAATTCTTGTTCTAATGCCTGAAACAATTCAGTGTTATTAGTCATATAAAAGAAACTAATATGTTTTATTATTGCTGGAATAATTACCATACAAATTTTAATTTTACTTAATGTTTCAAATGTGAAGAAGTGTCTTATAAAAATGACAGTCAGCAAAAATTTATAAATAACTTTTACAAAGCAAACATACACAAGTTTATATTATTCTGTATTGCATACATTACAGATGAGCTAAAGTAATTTACACCTCTATATTCAGGACATTATATCAAAATTATGAACATTTCTCACATTATAGATACATAAATAGTATTAAAACAAAACTTAAAATAATTTAATTTTTACAAATAAAGAATTCTGCATTCAGAAGAACGAAAAAAGAAAAGAAGTCTTACTAATTCTGAATTGCGTTTAACAGTAGGAACTGGAGAATCTGGATTGATCCATGAAGAAATTTTACCCACAACTAAAGAGTTCCAATCTAAGAGAAAAAAAGTTTTCTATATATACCACACACTACAAATATGTATTGAAATAAAGCTCCTAGATAACACAGGTTTTCTATAACTATGATAACATTGATAGTACTAATAAATATGACAACACTGTAAAAAATTAAAGTTGATCAAGTTTATAATATATATAACAAACATTTCAATGTAATTAAAATAGGAGTATTTCTTTCTCTGTGAAGGTTATTAAATATGATAACAGTAAAATTAAATCATTTTACTAAATTTATAGAAAATTTAAAATAAAGAATTATATGATATCAATGTTTGATTCATCACTAGACACATGATACAGGCATTCTTTTTCACCATAATTTATAATTTCTTTAAATAAGTTATGCGTTGCGACGATTCCTTCATATAAATATACAAACAAAATGAATACCAACAATATATGGAGTCCTGATAGTCTGTTGCTCTATTATGCATCACTCCCCTCCTTTTTTTCTCTCCCACAAAAGTTAATAACAAAGGATTAAAATAATTCCATTTTTGTGCACTTGGAATAAAAAACAAACATTCAATTTAAAAAAAAGCAATCAGCAAAAGTTGCTGAAAAATTCTATACAAAAATAAAGCCCCCCAACCAACATATAGTAATTCTGTTTTCTATGACGTTCTTCATCCAAGCTATCAGAACCTGAACAAAGATACACACCCTTCCACAGCTGCACATTATTTTAAAATTATTACTAAATCTATTGATGCAAAAAAAAAAACATCTTTTACAGCTGTGTGTTAATTTAATGGTCTCTCTCTGGTACTATACCAAAATACATCCTCTCTTTTAAATGAGAAGCTAAGTTTGTTTAGGGCTTGCAAAGTTATGATTTATGTGCTCAGTTGCAGTGACTATTCAACCAGTTCTTAGAGCCTGAAGTAGATGTTTTAAAAAAGCATCCCTTATTATACGGTTGACAGAAAACTGCAAGAGACAGATATTAAAAACATAAAATATTACTGAGAATTTTTCACACACTAATTCTAATAATTTATTACCTCCATAGGCACAAATAATTTTTCTCATGGCTATAAACACTTGAACTATGATATTTCGGATATACCTAGAACTACGGAGATTTACAGATTCATTCCGTCTTACAGCAATTTACGTAGTAGTTAAAGCTCTCCTTTTCTCTAATACAATACCAACAAACAGTTAAGTTACATTTGGAACAATTCACAGAAGTTTTGTTTCCTTTACGAAATTTGATTTGGAGTTTTTTACATTTGAGATATGGTTGAGAATCTGTAATCATTCTTAGTGTGCATAATACAAATGATTCGGCTCTCTCTAAAATGTAATTTTCTCTTAGCTCTTAAGCAAGTAAGAAAATAGTATGTAGTCTTGTTGACTGTTTTTTATAATACTTCCTTGAAAAGTTCTCATGCAGTTATCACTGATAGTCAAGAATATTAAAAAACACATCTACTGGCCAGTGGCAGAAGGTGATTTTACCAAATACTTTCTGGCCATTTTATCTCGACAACCATCCCATATTTAGTTGAGTTATAAAATTCGATCACATCTGGTGTGCTTTTCATATTTTGTGATATTTTGTTTGAATTATGTAGGGTTCTTAGAAGAAGCACATTTTTGCTCTTTTTGCATTGGTATGATGTAAGAAGTACACCATCGTGTTTTCTTTATAGTTGAATACAGTAGAATTTGTGTCTTCTTCAAAGATGCGGGAACTTCCTTTTTAGCTCTACTTATAGTCCCAACTAAACTCAGACTGTCATATCAAAGTTCCTTATCAAGGTTCATTGATGTAAAAAAGCTATCTGTTGTTACATTCTTTCAGAGTTTTTGTATGGCTGAAGGTAGACATATAACAGCATTTTCTCCACCAGTATATTCTTCTGGTCTGTTAGCCTCTTTGCCCAAATAATATATTCCATTTATTAGGTATTTGGACTCAACATCAACAGCTAGAGAGAATTTTAGTCCAAATTTGTCCGGTTTATTAGGCATGTACTGTATAAATATGCATCTTGTCTCGGAAAAAGTTGCCCATTTATCATAAGTGTTTCTCATCTAACATTACATTCTCAGACATTTGTAGAACAAATAATATTTCTGGCTAAAAATATTCCAGACTTCAGATATGAGAGCAAATCTGTCACTTTGTAAATGTTGGGATCTCAAGGATTTCATATCAAATCTTATGTATTTCATGATTTCTGCAAATCTGCCTTGATTTTTAATTTCTTGGGGGGGGGGGGGGGGATTTTGAACACAAACTCCAATCCCTCTGACCCACACTAGTACCAAATTCGAGTAAACAAAAAGCAGGTGCTATTCTAAACAAGACTGTACTATCTAAAGAATAATAAACACATAAAATGGAAATGAAGGTGAACTCTAGGAATTATCCAGTATTAGGGGTCAAATTGACCCCTAGCCATAATTCTGGGTATAAGCAGTTACCGTAAATAAACTAATGGATGAAACTCAAAATTTTTTTTACAAGCGTAATATTTATAATACTTCAGAAAGAATTTTAATCAGGGGTCAAAATGACCCCAACAGAAGTTCTAGTGTTAAATGATTGAACATAGGTAAACATTTGTATTTTTTTATAGGAGGATAATTTAAGAGCCATGTTAACCTATTTAACTTGAGGAGCCAATAATAGCTTCTCTTTGTAGGGGAAAAAGGGCTACTTATTACTTAAGTCATATCCAATTCTATAAATAATCGATAAATGTGCAAGGATTAAACTAAAGTTTAAATAAAATCTCATATTAACAACATAAAATAAACTGATTACTAATGCTCATAAGACAGTAAATTATAATGGGATATTTCACTTTAATATACCTAAATTTTTTAAAAATTGAATGAAAAGACAGTAAAAAAAATAAATAAAATGTAAACTTATCTTCAGTATAATTTAAACCTATGCTAATGTTAGATAACTTTTAAAGTTAAATAAGTAAAAAATGAAGTTATTTTATTACCTTGTGTACTTAATAACAGATCTGAACGTGTAAATGCTCCAGGGCGATCTCTGGCTTTTCCACCTAAAAACTCTCTTCGAAAACGAGGATGAACTATAGGGGTAATAATGAAACCAAAGCTAAAGGGAAAAAAAAAAGTTACATAATCATAATAAATTTTATTTTAAATAATATATAAATATAGTTTTATCAAATATTATTTTAAAACTAAAATGATTAACTTCACAGAATTTAAATTAACTGATGCTTCTACTAATTATTTTAATTCAATCTATTGATATTTTAAAGAAATGGACACCAGAGATTGTTTCTATATAAAGAATGATTTAAATGTATAAACTAAACACATACTAACTTAATATCTAAATAGGCTGGGAAAAAAAAAAGGAAAAAAGACCTTTTGAAAACAGTAATAAAAGAAAAGGAAACAGTTACAGTTTTAACTATTGAAGAAGAAAATATTAAAATAGAATAAAGCATTATGTGAACCAAAAGGTCATAACTAATAAACTACATTTTTTTAATACAAAGGAGTTCATATCAACTAAAACAGAAAGCACATGCAAGAATGATCCAGCTTGAAATTTACTTTTTATAGCCTTAATAGAGATTATATCTTTAAATTAAATTTATATTAATTTCTAACACGTATTCAAATACTTTGAACAGAAATAGAATTTGGTAGCAAACTTATAAGTTAGTATCATCATAACATATGTAGAGGTGACGGGATCATAATTATATTTCTTATAATTTAATAATTTATAACAGCAACTTCTATGGACAGGGGTAGGTGAGAAAGATCACAAGCAGTTAAGCAGATTCACCTCAGTACCAATAGCTTTAAAACCAATATCAATTAAAATTTAGAAAGCAAGATAACAGCTAAAACTACATATTACAAAGACAGTGCAATTCTGTAAAAAGATGCTAAACAGGACTTTTTTCTGGGGGTACACAGGGGTACTGCATATCCTTTTAAAAAATTATTTTTTTTGCTTAACATAACCGAAATTTTAAGAAACTTACGAATCAATTGTTAATATATAAGAAACAGTATTTTTTAAAAATTATAAGTTTTTGTTCACCTGTGATGTGATTCACAGTATACCACCTATTTTCTTTTAGAAAAAAAGAACGGATTAAGAGAAAATATAATTTATAAGAAAGTTAAGTTTATTTATGACTACCTATAACTATCACTAAATGAGTAAACCCATTACAAGGTTACACTAGATTTTCTCAGAAAATTCATTTATTAGTTACAAAAACTCAAAGGTACATATTAATCCCCTCATCATGATGCACAAAATGTTTACTTTAGTAAACATTTATCCCTCAGCTAAATCAAATTTGTCAATATATATTTCAGTGGTTCCCAACCTTTTTCAGCTGGCGACCCACCTTTCCTTATCAGAATACCTCCACAGTCCATCAGTCCATGGTGGAGTAAAAAACCTTATTTGTATTATATCCCTTCCTTATGTATATATAATTTACCATCAAATATTGCAAATATATACAGTGACTCCCAAAAGTGTTCGTACACTTACAAATTTCAATGAAATAGGGGTCTATCCAATAATTAAAATGAATATTTCAGAATGGGTATTTAATAATAAGATCTATAATCTATTCTTAACAAAAATACATGAAATATTTTGAAAACATAGTAAAACTTTATTTTTAAGAAACCAGTAATCAAAAAGTATCAAAAACTATCTCACAAAAGTCATCGTACACCGAAATATTTTCGGATAAATTCATAATTAAAATTATTGTATGGCACTTTATTTTTATTTTTGAATTGGGGTGGCATTTAAAATATCGTTTTGCTTGCCTACTTCGTAATATTCTATTTATTATTTAAAAATGGCTCGGAATAGTAAAGAAACAACAAACAGCATTCAAAAATTGATTATTTTTCATCATAGTAGTGGTAAATTAGTTCGGAATTATGCTAAATTACTTAATTTATCTCATTCTACTGTGCAGTATGTGAAAAAATGCTTTAAAGAAGAAAATTGGATTGAAAACAAGGTAAGAAAAGGCTGTCCGACAAAGTTAACAAAACGTGATTAAAGATTTATAGTTAGAAAATTTGTGAAAAATTCACGTTTGAGTGCTGTAAAAGTTTCTGCAGAATTCAATGAAACATTTTCTACTTCAATTTCACCTGAAATTTTTTGATGAGTTCTCAGAACAGCTGGATTACACGGGTGTTCTGCCCATAGAAATTTTTTTTTGAGTGACAAAAACAGAAAGTTTAGGCTTCCCTTCGCACTATCAATGATAAATAAGCCCCAAAACTATTTGAATGTCTTATTTGCCGATGAACATTTTTGGTGCTGATGCACGTATAATTGTATGAAGAATAAAAAAATGAGGAACTTAAACCCAAGAACTTAGTAGGAACAGTTAAGCATGCCGGTGGAGGTATACTTGTGTGGGGGTGCGTCAGCATCAGGACTAGGAAATTTGGTATTTATTGATGGCATAATGAATCATGCTGTTTTTATAAATATTTTAAGAGACAATTTAAAATGATCAGCTCAAAATTTGGGTATTGGAAACAACTTTGTTTTTTTTTTATCAAGATAACGATCCTAAGCACACGGCTCTCAACGTTCGCATCTGGTGTCTCTATAATTGTCCACAAGTTTTGAAAACACCACATCAATCGCCAGATTTAAACCCAATAGAACATATTTGGAGAAAACTGGAGGTTCGAGTATGAAAACACGACATTCACACGAAAAGAGAACTAAAAACAATTATGATGGAAGAATGGATGAACATTGATGCAAATATTACAAAAGAACTAAAGCAATCTATTCCCAGACGTTTAAAAGCTGTTGTGGATGCTAAAGGATATCCTACTAAATATTAATTTAACGAAAAATTAGAATATTTACTAATATGTAGAGATTTTTTACAAGTGCACGATGACTTTTGTGAGATAAAGTTTTTGTTACTTTTGGATTATTGGTTTCTTAAAAATAAAGTTTTACTATGTTTTCAAAATATTTCAAGTAGTTTTGTTAAGAATAGATTATAGATCTTATTATTAAATACACATTCTGAAATATTCATTTTAATCAATGGATAGACCCCTACTTCATTGAAAATCTTAAGTGTACGAACACTTTTGGGAGCCACTGTGTGTGTGTGTGTGTATATATATATATATATCTTCAAAAAAGCACATATATATATAAAGATTGATTATTGATAAACAATTTGTATTCTGATTTGAAAATGGTTGACAAAATATAAGCACTTTGTAGCAAAACAGTTATTTATTTAACAATAGATATATGTTTGCAATATATGCAACAAGTGGTTTCATACTCACTAACAAGTGTTCCTAGGTGAAGAAAAAAACTACAATTATAAAAGTACACAAAGACCATTTTAATTTTTCAGGCAAAAAAATTCATACAGCTTTGAAATAATTACAGTTAAGAAAATTGTTATCACAATCTATCAATATGCGAATTTGCTGTTTTTAAGTAAGTTTCAATTTTTCTTATCTTTTCTGATGGTTTATTCGATGGTTTCTGATAGTTTTAGGATCGAGTTGCGACCCACCTGTAACCCTTCCGCGACCCACCGGTTGGGAACCGCTGATATATTTCAATGAGGGAATCCAGATTGATTTATTAACCTCTTTCTAGATTGTAGCATTTGTACCCTTTGAATACTTTTATTTTGGGTGAAGTGGGGTAAGTGAGAACACAAAATCATATACTTCCAGTTCGAATGTAAATAAGTTTTTAACAAGTTGTATTTGTATGAAAATTTGCATACATACTTTTAGTTATGTTCTACATTTATAGTTTCATTTTTAAAAAAAATCTATTCACAACTTTTTTGCCGTAAATATTTAAAGCTTCTGTGTTTTGCGTTCTTACTTGCCCCTGCACTTGGGGCAAGTGAGAAAGCAGGTCCTGATAAATCATAGTTGCTTATAGCAAAATAAGTAGGGCAAAGGAAAGAATAGATATTTCATGCTGAACAAAAGCTATTTATTAATTTTATTTTTTTTACATTCTTTCATTGTGGAGATATTTATTGTTACAGTTAGCAGTGTCAGCAACATCTGAATATTAACAAAATAAGTATAATTGTATTATTTGTTTTAAAGTACCAAATGTATATTTTAAGTTCAAAAAAGTTTTCTTTTGCCCAGGAGGCCCTAGGGTCTAATAAATATTGTAGGACCAAAAAGACACTGAAAAAATTAGTTTATTGCGCCTTCCAGGGACATTATTAATAAGTCATCATCTGGTACAAAAGGCAACTCAGAAATAGTGACAACAGAATTAGAAATTCAATATATTCTCATACAGTTTGTAAAGTCCACTCCACTCACTAACAGTTAGCCTAAACAAGTTAGTTTATTACAATTCACTTCTTCAAACCTACAAAAAAGTTTCAGCTGCATAATTTACTATTTTTGAATGTTAAGGAATTAAAAACAATCATCAGCTGTTAAAGAAACATGGCTAAAGGTAGTTGGTTAGGAAGTTTCCCCAACTAGAAAACATACGTTGGGAAGAAAAAACTATTTATATGGCTGTTATAACACAATGGTAGATTTTTTCAGTATATAGGGCAAGAGAGAACTGCTGTTCTTACTTGCTCTGACACAAACTTTTTATGGGGCAAGTGGAAATCTTGCAGTACTGAAGTAATATGGCAAAAAAAAAAAATAAAAAATGGTTTTTATATTTTTTATCTGTATTCTTTATTTCTTAATGAATAAGTAAGTATTTTCAAAATAACTCTGTGCTGTGGTTAATTAGTTATGATTTTTTTTTTTTTGGCTAATACTCGAACTTGGGTACCTTAGTTAAAATGCAAGAGTTTGGTAGGTATAAAAATTTTCCATTTTACAATTTTTTTTTCTGTAAACAAAAACTAAGAATAGCAATAGAGCAAGAATTTTCCTATAAAGCACACTTGAAAATTAAAAAAAAAATTAAATTTTTTTAGGGTTTTAAGCCCGAGTTCTCACTCACCCCACTTCCCCGTAGTTCATATTAATGAAAATTTCTGGGTTTACTTCAGTTTTTCCAGGTTAAGTACTTCCAGAAATAAAGTTGCTAAGTAGCTGTCATGCAGGGCAAAATTTGCCAGAATGGAAGTTATTTATGCCGTATTAGTTAAAAAATTTGAGAAAATGTAAGGTTAAAAATTATATAAACCGATACTTAAAATTTTAGAATTTATTGAAAACAAGATCAGGTACGAAAACTGATTTAAAAAATTAACAAAAAGTATTGAAGTTCTTGCAAAATTATGTAAAGGTAGCACTAAATAATAAATCACTTCATTATAACCAGGTTTTACTAAAATAATTAATAAAAAAATATTCTACGGGAAAGAAGGCAGACTACAAATTGCAGTTTTATGTGAACTTTAGATATGCAGCAAGGCTTATACTTATGGGTCACTTTGATTTAATTGGCTTTTTCCTCGCTACCCTTGCCTAACGAATATAACTTTAATATTAAGATGTTAATAAATAATTATAACACACGGAAGAAAAAGAAATCTGAGTCTTACATCAATTATTTATTTAAAAACACTGTTTACGACCAGCAAAACATCACAGAAGAGTCATACGTCAAGTGCACGTGCATGGTAAAGGATATTAATACCTTCAATAATATATTGTTCAAGATCTCTTATCGATTAAAAACCAGTTGGAGAAAAATTTAACGAGAAAAGAAAAAGAATACGAGATTAAATAGAAGCAATAATGGATATACAGAAGAATCCACTGTGACAAAGAAACAATAACTTAACATTAAAATTCTAAAATACAGTAATTAGAAAAAAAAGGATCAGAATAGAAAAAAAATCAATATTCACCCTAATTGAGTGGCATTTCCTAATGCATCATATATGTCTGTGACAGAATGATGCAGAATACCACATGATATATGTTCTCTAGTCGGCATTTTGAAAAATTTAGAAAAGAAATTTTGAGGAGCGCAAACAGTGAAAAGTGCGGAGTTGCCAGAAACAGAAAAGTAACATGGACTCGTTTAACTAGTAACACATGGACACTATAGAGGAGAACATATAGAGTGTTGAGTACCGTCGTAAGTCTGGGGAAAAGGTTCTTGGCGATCCCTAAAATAAGTACAGTGGAATCTCGATCTATCGTTTTTCAAGGGACCGACTGAACTGAACGATAAATGCTGGGAAACGATAGATGCGAGAACATAACAAAGCAATATGATAGTCGGGACTGGGTGAATTAAACGACACATACGGGAAAACGATGATTTGGGAAACAATCGATCGAGATTCCACTGTAAATGATAATATATGGGAGACCTGCATGATTTGCCAGGAATTCAAGACGCTAGGAAATCATACCGTTCCCCATCTCCCCCTCCTTTTCGCATCAGGAGACACTTTTGAAAGGCTTGCACTACTCATAGAGTGAAAAAAAAATTCCAGGTAGTTTCTTCTAACGAAACTAGCACGAGTTATTAACTTAGGATTACTTATCGTTGCTTACCTCTTTTTTTTGACCCATTTTGTTACTTTTCTGTTTAACTGCTTAATGCTACTGGGTTTGGCGCGCTGCCAAAATTATAACCCCGCGATAGACTTTGAATTTTTTCTTTTTGGAGGACCGTTATTGAGGAACGTAATCCTACATTAAAAATAATTTCAGGTAGTCTCTCCTAACGAAACTACCGCGTGTCATTAACGTAGAATTACTTATCGTTGCTTACCTCTTTTGTATTAATGAGGTAATTCTGGGTAAATTCTGACGCATTTTGGTACTTTTCTGTTTAATTGTTTACTGCTTGTCCAAGCGATACAGACTGGGTTTGGCGCGTTGCCAAAATTATAACTCACGACGACGGACGGTTTTAGCGCCTGAAATTTTGCTTTCCAGAGGACCGTTAGGGAGGAACGTAATCCTATGTTAAAATAAATACCACTACATCGGTAAGCAATAATATAAGTACACTTTATATTATTGCTTACCGATGAATTCCGAGCTTACGTTTGGAAGCAATTTTAAGCTTCCAAATTTACGTTTTACCTTGTTATTGATTCATATATCGATTCATAATCTTCTAGTAGCTTTCAATATTTTCTCCTTGCTAATCAACAAGATGCTGCATTTGGCTTATTATATTAAGTGATTCTTCTTATCTTTTGCATACCTATAATTTTATATACAGTCAAACCCGCTTAATGGAATATCGGTTAAAAGAATATCCCGTTTAATGTAATAAATTTTCAATGTCCCAAACCGTAGTAATTTGTTTCTGTGTTAAATTTCCGGGTTAATGGAATATATTGTTTTGAAGTTATCCCGCTTAAAGGAATAATTTTTAGCCATGACGATATTGATCTTTTTCTATTTCGCACACTTCTTTTTAGAATTTTTTTCTGCAAAGTGCAATAATGAACGTGCAGTAACTGAATGTCTTTCAAAGCATTTTTGTCACTTCGCAGAAAGTGTCCAATCGCAGGAAATGGGGATTTCTTCGATTTTGAAGGGCAATTCATTGTTGTTCCTGTTTTTGCTAGCCCCCCCCCTCCCTCCCCGTATTGCTCGGCCGCTGGCCTACGTTTCCCTATTCAGAGAATGAACAATAAGCTTCACCCCCAAATGAGAGCTATAAAATGAGTGTGTGTGTGTGTGTGTGTGTAAAGGAAATGTGAAACTTCAACAGGCCCTTATCTTGAAGGGGACGTGGATTACCAACTGTAACGAATCTCTTCGGAGAAGCGCAACATTTAACTTGGGAGTCTCTAGCCTTGAACATTTAACTGTACATTTTCTACGGCGATTAGTTCGACAGTTCGCTTTCGTAAAATCAGTGATCTTTCTTGTGCTTTACAATGTCTTTGAGACGAAAAGATCTTACTTTAAAAGAAAAAGTAAAAGTCATAGAGTTTGAAAAACTAAATAAGTGTACGCAATTAGAACTCTCACAGTTTGAGATATCTCAGTCTTGAACGACTGGAAATGCAATAAAATTCTTAATCAAAAACGAAAATGTACAGGAAAAGAATCTGAAGTTGAAGATGCTCTTCTTCAGTGGTTTGCTGAAAAACGAGCTTGTAATGTTCCTATTAGTGGATTATTATTGAATCAGAAAGCTGAAGATTTAGCACAGCAGTTAAATATAACTGATTTTAAAGCTACAAAGGGTTGGTTGTGCAGATGGAAAGCAAGAAACCAAATTTCTTTTAAAAAAATTCACGGTGAAGCAAGTGATGCTGATGAAGCCGCTGCCAGTTCTTGGAAAAATGTAGTATTACCTGCTTTATTACAAGACTACAGCTCTTCTTGTATCTATAACTGTGACGAAACAGCACTTTATTACAGAGCAATGCCTGATCGGACTTTGTGCTTAAAAGGCGAAAAAGTTGTTGCAGGAAAAATCCCGAAAGACAGACTGACAGTTTTATGTTGTAGTAATTCTGACGGCAGTCATAAAATGCCTCTTTTTGTAATCGGGAAATCCAAAAGCCCACGATGTTTTAGAGGTGTAAAATCCCTTCCAGTTAAATACGAAGCGAATTCAAAAGCTTGGATGACTGCTAATTTCTTTCAAAACTGGTTAGTGTCATTTGACAATGAGATGAATAAGATGAAAAGAAAAGCTATCCTTTTTATCGATAATTGTCAAGCCCAAAAAGTCGACGTAAGACTAGAAAATGTAGCACTTCATTTTTTGCCTCCGAATACTGCAGCTATTTTACAGCCAATGGGCCAGGGAATTATATCACTTTTTAAGAGGAATTATAGAAAAGAAATCGTTAAAAAGATCATAGCTTGCATAGATGATACTAGTGGATTTTCTATCAAAAGCTCAACTAGTAAAATTATTAGAAACATTTCAATTCTTTCAGCTGTTCATATGATGTACAAATCCTGGAATAATATTTCCTCTGACGCAATAAAAAGTTGTTTCGCAAAATCTAAATTTTCAACACACGTAACAAATGATGAATTAAATGATGAATCAATTACAAACGCAAATGATTTACCACCAGAAGGAATGACAGAAGAAAATTTTTCCAATTTTATAAACTTCGACAATAACTTGGTAGAATGTGGTGAAACTTCAGACCCTCAATTTGATCAAAGCGAAGTCGATGAAGATGAATTTGATGAATAATGTACCATTATAAAGGTTACGTCACATGTTGAAGTTAATAACGCTTGTGATATTATAAGACGTTTCTTGGAAACGAAGCCAAATGCAGACTTTCATTTATTTTATAAACTAGAAAATCAAATAACAGATTTGCTGCATTCACAGAACAGTAAACAGTCTAAAATATCCGACTTCTTTAGCAACAAATAAGTAAGTAACATTGTAATTATTTCCAAAAAACTAAGGGAAATTTGTATATTCTACAATAAAATTAGCTCATTTTTCATCAATTTTCTAAATTTTAATGTGTTTAAATTGTTTCTTACTTTTAATTAATAATTGTTTGTTAATTATAATAGTTTAAATATACCTATGGTTTAGGTAATTTTTAATGCTTTCTAGGTTTAACTGTAACTTTAAACATTGTGGGCGTGTCGATGTGATCCCGGATAATGGAATATCCCGCTTATTAGAATAATTTTTCGTGGCAAATTGGCTATTCCATTAAGCGGGCTCGTATGTAGTAATGTGAAGCATTGCTATGTATTTCGTAAACCTTACTACCTTCACTTTGACCTTGACTTTGCATATTGAGTATTGAATATTGTTTTTTTACTTCTGATTCTTAAACAAGGAATAGAGAACAAGATGAGTGGCCCTCTCCGCAGTTTTGCCTGAGGAAAAAGGAATAGCACGTATGATCCAGTTACCACAAAATATATTTTTTACTTTGAATGATCATGAAAGTTTGAAAAGAATAAAACAACTTGTGTGTAATTTGTAACGAAAAAGTCACTTCACTTACATGCAATGTAAAAAGGCATTTTGAAATGTTGCATTCTAATCTCGGCCTTTCAACAGATGAAGAAAGAAGAACATATTTTTTACAAAAGAAAAAAGAGAATCATTCACAAAACAGTGTTTAAAAACTTTTTTGATATATATATATATATATATATATATATATATATATATATATATATATATTATTATTATTACGAGTTAGGGGCCAACTTGGCGTGTTATCGCCAGCGTACGATGTTTTGGAGTTCGCGTGATTTAAAACTGTGGTTTAGCACGTTCACGCGTCTACCATGGAGTAAGAAATAAGTTCTGCTATAGGGTATATTGTTGGAAAATGGTTAGGTTGAGCGGTGTGGCATCTCGGGATTTGTTTCCCAGGTGATTAAAAGGATGGAATAAAAAAAAATGCAGTTGGAGCGTTGTTCTTGTAGCGCTAGGTGACAGTTACCGAACGGGAGTTTTATCGTCGAGATTGATGGGAGACCTTGTTACAAAAAAGATTTAAAGGTCGTATGTTATTATTTGATAACTGTTATATGTGTTTTTAATAATATTTGTATTTAAATTCCTGAGTGTGCAGCTATTGTGATGATAATTAATAGTTTTAGAAATAATTAATGTTTATATTAATATCGGGGATTGAGATAATAAAGTAAGTAAGTAAGTAAGTAAATTTTAGCAACGGTTACGCTTTGTATAAATAAATTTATTAAGCCTCTGCTAAATATATGTGAGGGTTAAACTTGTGGTGATCAAATATTAATTGATTTGATTAATGTCATCGCATTTGGAGAAGTGTGCGCAAGTTTCTCTAAATGTTTTGACATTGAGAAGAATTAAGTTGAAATAGATCATCACATGTTATACCTTATTGGTAAAATATTGATAAATTAATAAGCCTTATTTTGAAATAATTGTGAGGTGGCTGGTACGTATTATGGTACGCTGGTGGATTTTTTGGGTTTTTTATTTAATGAATGAATGCAAAATTTTAGTGTGTCTTTTTCTTTTAAAGTTAAACCCTTCCTTTTGAGAACCCCTTTTTGTCAGTTGATTGTAAATCGAGACATCCGGTGGCGACTGGTCACGGTCACCCTCCCTGTTCGGGACGTTTGGAATGTTGATGAGCCTAGCAGCATACGAGAGCGCTCCCTACGCGGTTGAATACAGTGATTCGTAGATGCCCTGTAAGTTTTCAAGGAGGAAATAAGTAACCAACAATTATTATGTGAAATAAGAAGATGAAAAAATATCAACGATGAGTCGAAGAAAAGATTTCTTCGGCCATTGCAGAAATTCAACGTTTTCCTCGTCCGAGATTGACGGAGCGCATTGGAACTTTTTAATTCCTCGAGGAATACAAAGTGAAAAAACGGAGCGTCAACTCGGGGGCGGAGCGTGCGTAGACAGAGAGGGGAGAGGCTAGCCAAGAAGCTGGGAGCTGACCCGGAACCTATGATGGAGAGCGATGACTTGATTTTTTGGCGGCCAGCACGCTATAGAAATGGCGCTGGCCTGGGGTTCCCTTCATGATTTTATAAAATTATAGTTTTTTTTTGTTAGAGTGCTGCAGCATTTTAATTAGGTAATATGATTTTAATTTCCTTTTTTTTTTGTTTACTGAATTTTTCTTTAGTTTTTCTTTTGATTTTTTTTCATCACTTTTTCATTTAGACGGTTTTTTTCCTCACCAGCCACTATGATAATAACTGTTAAACTAATAGTAAATTGTACTGTATCAAGCAAGAATTTTTTGATTATTATAAGTTTATTGGGAGGAGATATTGAATTCTCAAGAGTTTAAACCATTTTTGTTGAGATAATTGTGTAATATTGTGAAGGAAATCGGAATGAATAAATTTGTTATGTTAAAGTATATCTTTGTCATGTCGGTCTTTGCCTTTGAGTTAATTGTCTGATTTTCAGCTTTAGGTTTTTTTTAATTTCAGCAGATTTGAAGTTTTTTCTTTTAGGTGAAGTAATTTTATTTCTAGGTATACTCCAATGATAGGGAGGTAATTTTATTGAACTTAATTTCATTTTTCTTTTTGGCTCATTAATCACCACAGTGATGCAACAGTTAGTCGAACCAGTGGTAAACTTTTCATAAAGTTTTGGGTTATTGCAACACACAACGCACGTCTTTATAATGTACTAACCACTAATGGCCAAATGACATATATTGTACTTAAATTTAACCGAAACCTACCTTAATTAGTAAGATTTATTCCTACCTTCAATTCATTAATTAGTAATTATATTTAAAGTTTAAAATAAACCCCATATAACTACAATTTCGTCGCCACACAGCCGAATTATAGGTGCTGGAATTTGCTGACTTCCAGCGAAGATTTGTAATATTATTTTTGCCTACTGCTGCAAGAAATAAAAAGAACTGTTTTCAAAATCTCTATTTTTCATTTGCGGTAAATGGCATATTTATTTCTGTTCTTGAAATTCACTTGTAAAATTATCTTTACGTACCACGGATTTGGTACAATTTTGGTGTCAGAAGCGAGATTATTTTCAGTGAATGCCAGTTACCCGAAAAATGGAAGAGCAATTTAAAATACTGGTAGATTCGATGGCGAAACTTCGCGAAAGCCAGAATCAGCTCGCTAATCAGTTAGGAACAAAAATTGGCGAAAGCCAGAATTTGCTTGCCAATCAGTTAAAAGAAGAAACTGGCGGAAGCCAGAATTTGCTCGCCCACCAATTAGAAGTAAAAATTGGCAAAATTGGTGAAAGCCAGAATCATCTCGCCAAGAAATTTGAAACAGGTCTTGGGGAAATTAGCAAGAGCCAGGAACAGTTAAAAACCACCATGGGTGAAAAATTTAATGAAATAGAAGAACGCGTCGGCACTATTGAGTCAAAGCTCAAGGCTACGGTTGAGACCGTCGAACAGAAAATTAGAGAGGCCGTCAGTAAATAAATAATCGGCTTCGAGAAAAAGTTCGCGGAAGAGTCAGCGCCAGTTACTGTACCTTGCTACTCTGACACTAGTGTCGAGAAAGCGTACCCGGTGTCGAAATCGTCCCGCCCTGCCGTAAAAGTGGCTACCTACGACGGCAAAACGTCTTGGCAGGTGTTTAAAACACAGTTTAATATGGCGTCGACTGCCAATGGCTGGGATATCGCAATGCAAGCTTGCCAGTTGGCTACTTCACTCAGTGAAGAGGCTACCGATGTGCTGCAAACCATCGCAGTAGAAAAACAATTAAATGTTGAGGCCTTGTCGAGTACTCTCGAAATGCGTTTTGGCGAGAAATGCCGTAAAGAGCCGCTTACAGCTGACCAATGTCAGCCACTTACAGCTGAAGTCCCGCCAACAGGAATCAAGAGAGACACTTCAAGAACTCGCCTCGGCTATAGAGGGTTTGGCTCAATTAGCTATCCCGGAATGTCCGACGGAGGTGAGGGATAACCTAGCTTTGGAGTACTTCATCGACGCCATACGCGATCCGGAGAGTCAACGGGCTCTTAGAATGGCGGACATCAAAGATTTGAAGTCAGCTTTGGTGTACGCAATGAAGTACGAGGCTGCTCAGAGGGCCACACGCCGTGACCGTCAACTAGTGAGAGGGGTGACCACCACCGAAAAAGACCCAATAGCCGCCCGTTTAGAAGAAATAGAAAAACGAATCGGCTCCTTGGCAGGGTTGAATTCGAATGTGTCGCCAAGAAGAAATCTATTGAAGTGCTGGACCTGCGGGCCTGAGGGGCATCTAAAAAGGAATTGCCTAGCGCGCCAAACTGACGAATCAAGACGCCAAGGCCCAGGGAAATTAGTTCCCGGCCACCTTAATTGGCGAAGGCAGCTGGATGAGGAGAAGCCCTCTTGCAATCCACTGAATGTGTCGTCGATGCATCACGAAGAGAACAGGCCGTTTATTGAAGGTTTTGTAAACTGTCAACCGTGTAGCATGTTGGTTGACACAGGTGCTAATGTTACCATCGTCAGGACAGACATAGCCCAGGAGCTTGGGGAGAAGCTACTTTTCACGCCGCCAAATATCACTTTGCGGACCGTGACCGGGGATAAAATTAAGATGAATGGAAAAGTTACTCTCAACATAAGCATCGGGAATAATAGTTATCGGCATACGGCGTTTGTTGCCGATATTGTTGATCCAATGATTCTCAGGTTTAACTTTTTAACCAGAAATAATTTCGTAATAAATTTCAATTCTAACCAAATTATAGCCACTAAAGATAGCACCATACCATCCATGCCGGACAATAGTAGAAGAGGTCTTTTTGCCGCCGCAACTCTTGTGGTACAGTCCCCGTCAAGATTGTCGATGTCAGCAATAGAGACAAGAAAATCCGGAAAAATGAAATATTGCCAACTTATACCCCGGTCACCGGAAAAAAGTAGAAAGCGTGACCTGAGAATCATCGAGCGCTCCAATTTGACCGCAGATGTACTGAAGAGTGCGGAATTTATTGATCATCGAAGAATGGAAGCAGAGAAATTCCTCAATGAATTCAAGGCCGTGCTCGCCTGTGCAACAGATGTGGGCCGCATGAACATGACGCAACACCAAATTGTCACGAACAACTACACCCCGGTCAAGCAGCATCCCAGAAGGCGTCCTTTGACGAAGCAAGGTCAGCGTGGCCAGCGACAGAATGAGGAAGCGTTACGACGCGACAGCGACAGACCATCAGTTCCAGGAAGGAACCAAAGTTCGACTGTGGAGTCCCGTTCGCCGGGAGGGTCTACCTCCCAAGCCACAGTTCCGCTGGAGAGGTCCAATCGTCGCCGTCAAAATAATCAACGACGTCGTTGTGTGAACTCGAGTGTCTGCAATCAGCAAAGCGAAGGTCGTACATTACGACCGGCTTTTCTCCTTACTATGGGACGTGAGTGGGTCCTGAAGTATTTGAGGATACCCGAGCCACGTCTGGTAGGCTGCTGCGAAGTAGATACAGGCTACCCATTTCTATTTTCTTTTATTAATGTTGTAACTGATATTCTTATATGTTTATTTATTTAGTTTATTATGATATATGTTTTATGCTTATTTATGTAAAGTTGTATATAGTAGTAGCATTTTAGGACCGTTGTTGGTAGTGTAAGGACTGTCCGGGACGTCCAGTCTTTTAGAGGAGGGGGCAATGTTACGAGTTAGGGGCCAACTTGGCGTGTTATCGCCAGCGTGCGATGTTTTGGAGTTCGCGTGATTTAAAACTGTGGTTTAGCACGTTCACGCGTCTACCATGGAGTAAGAAATAAGTTCTGCTATAGGGTATATTGTTGGAAAATGGTTTGGTTGAGCAGTGTGGCATCTCGGGTTTTGTTTCCCAGGTGATTAAGACGATGGAATAAAAAAAATGCAGTTGAAGCGTTGTTCTTGTAGCGCTAGGTGACAGTTACCGAACGGGAGTTTTATCGTCGAGATTGACGGGAGACCTTGTAACAAAAGGATTTAAAGGTCGTATGTTATTATTTGATAAGTGTTATATGTGTTTTTAATAATATTTGTATTTAAATTCCTGACTGTGCAGCCGAATTATAGGTGCTGGAATTTGTTGACTTCCAGAGAAGATTTGTAATATTAATTTTGCTTACTGCTGCAAGAAATAAAAAGAACTGTTTTTAAAATCTCTATTTTTCATTTGAGGTAACTGGCATATTTATTTCTGTTCTTGAAATTCACTTGTAAAATTATCTTTCGGTACCACGGATTTGGTACAATCTATATAAATAAAAATGTAAATGTTCGTTTGTTCAAAACCTCAAATCTCCGAAAGTTCTTCGCCGATTTCTTTAAAATTTTGACACAACGTTGCATTTGAATAAGTGAGTGTTTTTTTATACCTATTATATAGATGCCATACCTGTTATAGGTATAAACATGCTTTTTTTTAAACACACGCTATACTAAATATTTTGCAGCAAACGAGAAATGTCTTTCCCTTCCCCCTCAGAACAGAAATTTGTCACGGTGGGGTGCGACCCCACTATAAGCAGTTACCAGAGGTGATAAAGTACGCAAGGATCGTTCTAGACAATAAAAGACGATTGAAGAAATAAGAGAACGCACATGGCTGAAGATATTTTCTGTCGAATACGCGAGGAAATTTCAAATATGAACATGGATTTCACAGCAGAAATCTACAAAGAAGCGTTGATAATGATTGAAGATTTGTGCTTAGAAATTGTGAACAAAGTTCTCAATCAAATGGGAATGCCATAACCGAATCGATCTGCTGATGCTTCGTTCGATGTATAATTGCGTCCTGAACAAAATTACAACACGGGTGATCTTTTACCTTATCTGCAATCAAATATTCCTTAGCTAACACTTGAGCAAAAAGGCATTTACTTTCAAATAATGCAAACTGTCAATAACGGGGTTGGAGAAATCTTCTTAGATGCGCCAGGAGGAACTGGTAAAACGTTCCTAATTAGATTGATTCTGGCAGCAATGCGATCCCAAAAGGACATAGCCTTAGCTCTTGCGACGTCCGGAATAGCTGCGACATTGCTACCAGGTGGAAGAACTGCACATTCCGCTTTGAAATTGCCATTGATCTTCTAATTCATTGAAACTCCCACGTGTAACATTTCCAAAGCATCCGGTATGGGAAAAGTATTGCAGAAAGGCAAACTTATTGTTTGGGATGAATGTACAATGGCACACAAAAAATCGCTCGAGGCTCTTGATCGATCATTGCAAGATTTGCGTGGAACCATCAGACCATTTGGAAACGCATTAATATTGCTTTTAGGAGATTTCAGGCAAATATTACCTGTAATTCCTCGATCAACACCAGCGGACAAAATAAATGCTTTCCTGAAATACTCTACTTTGTGGCGACATGTAAAGACGTTGAAATTAACTACAAATATGAGTGTCCAGCTGCAAAACGATCGATCAGCTGAGTTATTCTCATATCAATTGCTGGAAATTGGGAACGGAAAGATGCCGGTTGATCTGACATCAGGACGAATTTCATTGCCTCATAACTTCTGCAATTTAGTATCGTCAAAAGAAGAATTGGTTGAAAAAGTATTTCCCAATATTCAAACCAGTTATAAGAATCATGATTGGATGAGTGAACGAGTTATTCTTGCCAAGAATAAAGACGTCTACGAACTTAACAATATCATTCAGTATAACATTCAAAGCGAGGCAGTCACATACATGTCCGTCGACACTGTTGTGGAAGCAGATGAAGCGGTTCATTATCCAACAGAATTTCTTAATTCACTCAATCTGCCAGGGATGCCAGGGAAGAGATTGCAATTCCCAATTCGATTGGCGTTTGCAGTCACCATCAATAAAGCTCAGAGCCAATCTTTACAATTGTGCGGGTTAGATTTAGACACGGATTGTTTCTCACATGAATTATATGTTGCGTGTTCTAGAGATGAAAAACCAGACAATCTATATATCTGCAAAGACAATGGAACAACAAAAAATACTGTATACCCACAAGTATTGTAAAATTAAGTATTTTTGAAATTTTTTTATTTCCAATGCAGCTGGCGAAGGGGAACACAATTCTTTCGCCAACATATTACATAAAACAAGCAAGTACTAAAAACTGAACTATAAAATATGTTGGTGGTAACGTTACTCGCGTCGGGAGCATACTTTAAGCTACACATGCCCCCTGGGTAGTGCTAAATGAGTAACAGCTTTGCAGCCTTTATAAATTAAACATATTAGAAACGTGCTTTCTCTTCCATTTAGCCAGACTGAGCCACAGCAACGCGTGACCGGGTACAGCTAGTGTATATATATATATATATATATATATATATATATATATATATATATATATATATATATATATATATATATATATATATATACACTCAAGAGCCAAAACATTATGACCACCTGTCAATAACGAGTTGGCTCACCTTTGGCGCGCAACACAGCTTCAACCCGCCTTGGCATGGATGCCACAAGTCCTTGGTAGATGGCCGGAGACAGATTGTACCAGATGTTTAAGCAACGGTCACGCAAATCCGAGATATTGCGAATTGGTGGTCTTTGAACTCTGAGCTGCCGTCCCATGACATCCCAAATGTGTTCTATCGGATTGAGATCCGGTGAGTTAGGCGGCCAGGACATTAACTGGAATTCAGCATCATGTTCCTGGAACCACTCCAACACAATTTTAGCCTTGTGACACGGGGCGTTGTCCTGTTGGAACATTCCATTTCCAGCTGGAAAAACAGAGGCCATGTAAGGGTGCAACTGGTCCGCAATGATGTTCAGATACCCTGTAGCATTCATGGTCTGCTCTACCACAACCACGGGTCCCAGAGACGCCCAAGAGAACGTCCCCCAAAGCATAATACCGGACTGTGTATGACCTACTGTACATTGAGGGAGCAACAGTTCGCCTGGAAGACGGCGTATCCTGACACGGCCATCGGCGTGATGAATGACAAACCGTGATTCATCTGACCAGGCAACTCTCTCCCACTGATCCATGGACCAGTCGCGATGTTCCCGGGCCCAGCGCAGTTGGCGATGACGCTTGGTCAGCAAAGGCACACGAGTGAGACGTTTGCTGCGTAGCCCCATATCCAATAGTGTCCGCTGAACAGTGTGCTGCGATACTATTCTACTTGGCCCTGCATTGTATTGGGCTGTCAGATGAGCCACTGTCTGGCTCCGGTTTTGCTTCACCATGCGAGACAGTCTCCGACGACCTTTTTCTTTGATAGCGTGTGGACGTCCAACACCATGTCGTCTACTGCTGGTTTCACCGTCATTCATCCACTTTGCATAAGTACTAACAACTGTAGGTCGCGAACAACCCACGAGTCGTGCAGTTTCGGAAATACTTGTTCCGAGCCTTCGAGCCATTACAATCTGCTCTCTACCAAAGTCGCTTAGATCCGCAGCCTTTCCCATCACACACAGAAGTAAGTGAAAGAATGATTCTTCAGACTCTCCAGCAGCAGTTAAATACCACTTCCACCTGATCACGTGCCTTCCACGTCATCGAGGCGAATTCATTGCAAAATGTAGGGGTGGTCATAATGTTTTGGCTCTTGAGTGTATATGCTTGCTTTGATGCTGAAACAGTTGTAAATGCTCAGTAAGTGGATCCACATTCAATAATTTTTTATTTAGCTATAATTGTGGGTTTTAATGCGATACAGATGATTTGCCAAATCGTTGCAGCAAATATGAATTTAAAATACAAGTTTTGACATTTTCCGCTTAAATAAATATTTAAATATATTTGTAAAAACATCGAGTTTTGTTATGAGTTATATTCTCCAGATGGTGAATTCCACCTAACATGAAACCATTAGGAAAGATAATCATTTTAAACAAATTCTTAAGTGTTATATATCATTGGAAAGCTTATGGCCTCTAGAACTAGAACCTATTATTGCTTTTTCCTTACATTAAGTTTGTTTTGTGGGGGAAGTAATGGGAAAATATCTATTTGTAAGTTTTTTTAGCAAGTAAAATTATCATTTTTAATACCTTATTACTAACATAAAGTATGCCACTGAATTTAATTAGAGTAAATTTAATATTAATGTAAAAACTATAAAGTAAAATAAATGCATGTTTGTGACTGTTTTGAAAATAAATAGCCTAGTTAAGGGTACAGTTGCAACAACATGTATTATATGTAACGTCTGTTACAAATAGTTTTTAAATTTTTTATTACAGAAAAAAATGACTGAATTTTTATGTCAAGGTTCTGATAAATTACAGGCATGTCTTGTGATGTTATTTTTAAAATTTTTGAAGAAATTTACATAATAGATTCACAGATTTTTTTTATCTTATGACGCTATAGTACAAATGATGTTCCATTTTATGTAACATCCAGTATAAATTTCTTCAATATCATGAAAATCTAGTTCATCAAACAGTTGAAGTGCCTCTTCAAGTGTTAAATGTCTAGAAAAAAAAATTATATTTATGAAATGTCCCTCAAATTAGCTTGTAAGTTTGACTACAACAAGCTTTCACTGATATAATAATACTCAAAAAAAATATATAGATGTATATATATATATATATATATATATATATATAACGTAATAATAATAATAATAATAATGACTATTATTATTACATTATTATTATTATTATTATTATATAAATAAAAAAAATAAAAATACGTCAATTAATTTTTTTTAAATGTAAAAAACAAACATACCTATTACTTCAAAAGAAAGAAAAAACTTATTTATTTTTTAAGTCACAGAAACATGAGTAAAATGAATAAATACAGAGTTTCTGCATAACTTATGAAAAGCTAACATGAAAGCCTAGCGGTACCATACGGTACCGCCAAATTTGAGAACAAAAATTTTCGTATATAATAAGACAGATTTTTTTTTAAATGTGGCCTACCAAAAGAGCATACATATATAAATAAAAATGCACACTTCATCAACTCACTTAAAAATTTTAAATATCTATAAAATGTACTTACTTTTGACGACGAGCCATTTTTTCGCTTGTTTTCAAGATGCTAAACTTTCTTGAGACGAATAGCATAGACACGTGCTTAACTGTTTCATCTGACTGTTATAATTTCTTCTTTAGACAGTCTAGTGGTGCTATCTATTAACTAAAAATCGGAACGTTACGTTTTTCCCAAAAAGAAGAGGTATTTTTGAAGTAGTGATTGCTGGTACCAAACGGTACCGCTAGGACTTCCCGGGTTAAAGATCGAGTAATAGAATTGGAAAGAAATATTTGTTCGCAAATACATAACGACTTAAATTATGCAGAAATGTATTCAGTTGCTTTAGATGAGAGTAAGAGCCTGTTCACATAGGAGTCCGCTAGCGGAAGCGTTAAAGTATTGAAATATATTTAACCAATGACAAACCTCCAAACCAGGAGTGTCAAACTCAAAGGCTACCTTGGGCCAAACAAACAAGGTTTAACTATAGGTAAAAAAATCAATATTAATAGAAACGTAGGTTTATTTACCTAATTACAGTATATTCAACATAAATATATGCATTTTGTTTAATAATAGCAAAAAAGAGTATCATTAAAAAAACATTTAGTGAATTCTTCCTATCTTATTATAATTCTGCGTCGGTTATTTTATTATATATTATTGTGTGCCAATATATTGGCCGGGCCGCAAAAATGTTCGTCGGGGGCCGCATGCGTCTCGCGGGCTACGAGTTTGACACCCCTGCTTCAAACGATTAGCAACGAAATTGTTAAGGCCTATGATTGGTTTATTTCCGTCTCAGCGCCAATTTTCCTTTTACGTATACGCTAATGGACTGCTATGTGCTTAATGATGTAAATGGTTGTGCACAATTAGCAGTTTTTGCTTGATATAAATCAGGCAATATAATGAAAGAAGAGCTAATGAAACTAATAACGTTGAAAGGGAAGTGTATCGGTCTTGGTATTTTTAAAGAATTTGATATTGTATTTAACGAAATGAATATTGACCTACAGAAAATTATTTCTGTAACAACAGACGGTGCACCCAATATGGCGGGGAAAAACATTGGTTATTTGGCCCCTTTGTTATTTGAAACTGTTGACACAAGTGTTTTGTTAGCTTTCAATGGTCCTAGCCTAGATCACTGCCCAAGGGGATTTGGTCAGGCTTCTTTTCCCCATTTACAGCGTTTCACATTCCCGCACAAACTTCCCGCATATTAGTGAGAAAACGGACGTCAATAATCTACGATTTGAAATGGTGCATATACATAGGTGCAGAGTTCTCTGCATGTGCCTTGGGGAATCCAGTGATTTATGTTCACTCTGTACTCTGTATATGCGTGGATCGCCTCCTCTGGCGGTCCGGATACATAGCATCAAAGAAAGGGCGGGGGGTCAGCGGGTCAAATGGTGTCGAGCGGGGTCGGGGGAGACACCAGATCAAAGAAACTCGAGGGACCTTGGGGGCGGGAATGGGGGTGGTTCTAAATACCGTGACTAATGTGATGACAGGAGTCGGGGGTCTGCAGGCAGAGAACTCTGCACCAATGTATATGCACTAAAATAAATCTTTCGCTCTTGTTCTGCGACCGGAATTTTGATTTTTAAGAAAATTAGTTTAACAGTTTTGTAATGCCTTATTTATTAATTTCTTTATTAATATTAATCTTCGGTTTAATTTTTTAATGAGTTGTTTTTATCAAGTTGATCGGCTGATAAGCTTTCCTGTTAACAATTTAGAAATGAGAAAAAAAAATAGAAGATTGGATTTTCTTCCTACAAGATTTGTTAAAACAGTTGAGTTAAAAATATATTTCTTATAAAGTCTTCTATGAAAACTGACGATTTTATAAAAAAATTTAAAATGTATAGGTCGACTTTATTTGATACAATATATAAAGATAATTTCTTTTGTATTATACTTGATTATAGTATTTCTTAATTTAGAATGTTTCTGTAAAGGGACAATTTTTAAAAATGTATAAACTTGTGACGCAATTAACCTGTGAGCAAATTGCTTTTAAAATTTAGACGATTGGCGGCTCAATTATAATTCTCTTTCTTCACTTTTTTCTTCTCACGGTTTTGAAATAGCACAGTCTAAGAAAAAGAGCACACCATTTATTTACACTTTTTTTTTTTAAAAACTTTAACACGGTTTAAAAACCAAAAAAAAAGGATTTAAAAAAATATTGCGTTGCATTGTACCTTATATTGCGAGCAATTTTATCAGAGAATTTCAGACAATGTAGATCAGCGGTTCTCAACCTGGGAGGCGAGCCCCCTTGGGGGGGGGGGGCGTAAAAGAATTTCAAGGGAGGCGTGAGTTAAAAATAAAAAGTAAAAATAAAATAAAAAGTAAATCTAAAATAAAAATAAAATAAAAAGTTAAGGAGAAAGTTATTTGAATATGTACTGATAAAGTTCAAGCCATGACAGGACGCTGATCGGGGTTTATATAATTGGCTAAGAAACAGAACCCTAAAATAATTGGTTTCCACTGTATTATTCACAGACAAGCTTTAGCTTGTCTGTGAATAATACTCTACCTGAATCACTCAACGTTACTTTAAACATAGCAATCAAAATAGTAAATTCTGTCAAATCCAGCACTTGAATCTTTCAGGTGTTATGTCAAGAATTGAACAGTGACCAAGAAACTCTTTTTTTCACACAGAAGTTCGATGTCTGTGCAAAGGTAATATGATTGCTAGATTATTTAACTTAAAATCGGAAGTTGAAATTTTTTGAAGACTTCAACGAAAGCATATCTGTATAGCACGTTTTCAGATGAAAAAATTATCTTCCACTTGGCATATTTATCAGACTTTTTCTAAACACTCAACTTTATGTGACTAATGAGTACGGATGTCACTCAACTAATGAGTATGGAATATGAACCTAATACCAGGGCCCGATTATGAACGCTGGGGGCCCCTGGGCAGATGTTATTTTGGGGGCCCCCACTAACGAACATTTATAAAAATAAGAACTATCCATGGGCTATACATACTATTAGAAGTACTAGGTGCATACACCAAGGGGGTTTTGGGGCCCCCTAGCATCAGGGGGCCCTGGGCAAAGTCCCGATTTGCCCATGCGATAAAAAGGCCCTGCCTAATATAGGTAACCCTCCTATAACACGGTAGGAGGTTATAAGGTAGATAGGTTCCTAGAAAATGCCGTGTTGTGATAAACCGTGTTATATGAGACCCAGAGACATTTTTTTTTAAAAATTCCATGTAAACAACTTAATTTTTATTAAAAATATAAATGTATGTATAACACAAAACGAAAAGAAACAAAAAAATATTATTTTCATTTAATGCGACCTCAATTTAATAAATTTCTTCCTCAGAATTGCTCAGTACAATCAAACGACAACGTTTTTTCGATTGAACGATATTACCTTTACTTTCAGAACCTTTTTCTTCATTTAGATTTTTTGCACCTTCTATCCTCTTTAAAAAATCTATAATTTTGGTTTATTTGCTGGTTCTTACGAGGTCATTGTAGATTCACGGTATGGAGATAGACAATTTTGCAGCTCCCTTTTGAATTTTTGGCTTTTTTTCAGCGGAAGGGTTTGCATTCCAACTAAGCTTAGGTCTTGTAATTTTATAGAGTTATAAATGAAGAAATTATAATTTGTTTATACATTTTCATGTAAAGCCATTATAGATCATTATTCCTCCCCGTCATTATTTTAAGGTAATTTAGTTTTTAAATGTGTTAAATAAAAATCATGTTTTCTAGTGCTATAGAAGTACAGTGTTGTACAAAGGTTTTCCAAATTTATTTATCGTGTTAGAGCGAAACCGTTTTACAGGTTGCAGTGTTATACGAGGGTTCCCACAATTCATCCTATCGTGTTAGAGCGAAACCGTGTTGTAAGATGTCGTGCTGTAGGAGGGCTACCTGTATTAAGAAATTATTTGAAAATAAACAACAACAGATTTCTCATCAAATATACATTAACTTTATTATCAACTTTATTATACATATACATTCCTGTAACTATATCTATTAATAAATAATATTTAATAATATATATGTGATTTTCTTTATTCCTTGTTCATTCAAATATTCACTGCAGGGGCGACTGCCTACTGGGTATGGTGTCACCTGGTGCAGTAATTCATCGTATCACCCATTTATACCACTTTTTTGACGTCGACCTTTATTTTTTTGCTCTCCACTTGCAAAAACAAAAGTTGTAAAACAAAGAGGAAACGTAAACTTTTTAGAGGAATTTAAAAGTGAGAACCAAAAAAAAGTAGTTTTTAACCATCCTCCCCCTCCCCCTTTCCAAGTGACTCCACTGACTTAGTGACCCACGAGCTAGTAATAAAAAAAATAATGAACAAAATTTGACCCATTTCTCAAAAAGGTTCGCCATTACTGCCTTAGTTCATTCATCTTAAAGATAAGGACCTGTTCAAGTTGAATTCGTCAGCGTCAACATTACTCGTATTGACATATTTTAAATAAATCACAGGCCTTTACAATTTCGTGGCTAATCGTATGGAGGTTTGTAATTGGTTAAATATATTTCAATAAGTATTTCAATATGACGGTATCTATGTGGACAGGTCCTAAGACTATTAAGAACCCCAGCTTTTCGTTTATTGATACTGGAGCTACTGATGAAGATACAATGCTCACTGCCTTAGGGGCTGTGAATAGACTATACACGAGATGCGCTCACGGAATTTCGAAAAGAAAAAAATTCCTTCAAAAATGTCCACCATATGGTACTTTTCATAGAAAAACATTAAATTTAACAAAATAAACGACCAAAACGGAATATTTAAACAATATTAACAATTCAGAACAAGTTTTATAAATAACTAGCTGAGTGGCAACCCGATGTGTTGCATTTCCGATTTAAAATGAAATGGCTTTATTTCTTAAAGATTGAAAACTGTTTTATCACTTTAAAAAATATATTAGAATTTTTAAAAAACGAACTAATTATTTAAAATTCTCTTTTTTAAATTTTTGTTTTTGGCTTTTGAAATAATTCTTTCAAATTTCCGTTTTCAAATTTTGCTTTTTAAACAAAAATAGAAGTTCATTCAATTAGAAAAAAATTGTAAAGGTTTTAACTTCTCATTTCCTAAAACTATAATTATTATCTGGTACTTTGAAATTATTTCTGCATTTCAATTATTAAATGACTCGCTCTCATACTCGTTCTCAAGTAATTTTTTTTTCTTTTGGCAACATGGCCGAATGTAAATATTAAATCTCATGGGGGAAAAGTGCTTAAAAAATAGAAAGACAACTCTGATGAATTCAAAATTGGTAGAGGAAGAATCCTCATCAATTGCTCTTTAATTAGAAACAAATTTTACGAACTTGTTCGAATTATTAGTGAGTAAAATAATAAGTCGAAATATTACGAACTCGGCATTCAATTACATTAAGATACTATGGCGATCAGAGCGGGAAATTTCAAAAGTGAGTTTTGTAAGTACGTTTTTTTAGAATTATAACATTTTTTTATTAAATATATTTGGTATATTTTGGAAGCTGAACCGGTAGCGTAGCGAGGGAGGGGCAAGGAGGTCTATCATACCCCGGGCGCCACTTGCAGAGGGGTGCTAAATGGTCTATCTTTTGAATTAATTTTATATATTATATTACTATATATTTTTCATGGGGGGAGCCAAAAAGGAATCGTGACCCGGGCACCAGTTATGCTCGCTACGTCACTGAGCTGAACATCTAGCAAATGCCGATAAATCGTAAAACTGACATTAATAGGTGCAGAAAACCGAAATATTTGTTCATCAAAATTGTCAATTTCGTGAAATTCGGAAAACTGCTTTTGGGAAAAAGCTTCGTTTGCAATGAAATACATTTTTAACTTTATAAAAATGTGTATATCCTTAAAGATGAAGAGTTGTAGAACACATGAGAATAAAAAAATTGTCGATTGGAGGACGGAAAATTTGAATTTTGCATGCATGAAAATAGTGGAAATTTGCGAAACGGAAAGGAGCTGGCCCACCCTGAATGTCATCTGTTTCTGCTGTCCGCTTCTTTTGAGTTCGGCGGTTTTAATTTTGTAATTAAAAAAGTTTAAAGTTTTGAAAGATGAGAGTGGCACCAGTGCACGCGTTTCGTCCGTCCGCGTCCATCGGTACCAGTCGCGATATCCTGCTATGCTCGGTTCGCGATATTAGCCCGTCCCCGTGTCTGCTGACTAACTAACTACGTAACATTTGTTTACCTTCAGCTGTTAATAATAAGATAAAATGTAAAACCGGGAAAAGCCGTCGTTTCTAGGGGAAAAAATCTCGAGATTTGCATGCGTGCAAAGAAGAGGAGAAGAACCACATAAAAAGTTTGGTTTACCGTGGGGATGTTGCGATGTTGGATTACTTAAATAACTCCATTACTCTTTATGTGCGAAGCATCACGACTGATCAGTTACAATCTGCTGTTGAACACACTGTCCATCGCCTTGAAACTTTGCAGGTGATTGACGGTGGTCACATTGAGTACCTTTCCTTATATCGTCCTGGGAACAAATTAACAACTGCTCCTCTTGTGACATTTCGTCATAATCTGTACCTGTTTCTGCAAACTCAGCTGTCTTTTTTTCTCAAACAGCAAAGGCGTGCTGTTATTTATTTCCTTACCTATATTTAATGGGTTTCGATGACAAGGTGATCAAAAACTAGTGAATAAATGTTCAAATTGTTTATGTATAATTTTTGGTCGTTTATTTTGTTAAATTTAATAATTTTCCATGAAAAGCGCCATCTGGTGGACATTTTTGAACTAATTTTTTATTTCGAAATTCCGTGAAAGCATCTCTTGTATAGTCTATATACCCAATGTGGTTACATTCCGTTCACCCGTTTGAGCTGTAGGATGCTGTTTATAGGGGAAGGTTATTATAACCACCCTGTATATATATATATATATATATATATATATATATATATATATATATATATATATATATATATATATAATTTTGCTTGGATCACATTTATTAGTTTCAGAGCCCTCAATCAATATGTTGAATAATTTGTTCCAGCCCTAGTTAACGTGTTTCGAGGCTCTAAGTGCGAATCTGATGTGCTTGCATAGTATAGATGTGCATAGCTTCTAAAGGAGTCTTAATTCATCCCTAAAATACGTAAACTTTGAATAAACTGCAGCCTTTCCCTCGGATACATTCCTTTGTCTTGCGATGAATGGGGAACAATACATTGTTGTCATGACGAGCTGCGCCCGGAAGGATTCACTTAATCCTGCAGTATAATGGCGTTGGGAAGGCGGGAGGATTTACAAGTTTTCGTGGCGAATCAATTATATTCTAAAGTTCAAAAGCTTAACATTTTCTTTTTGTAATTAAGCTGTCCATTTAATTTTTTCTTAGTTTTAGATGGATTTCAATATTCT
Source organism: Dolomedes plantarius (assembly GCA_907164885.2). NCBI lineage: Eukaryota > Metazoa > Arthropoda > Arachnida > Araneae > Dolomedidae > Dolomedes > Dolomedes plantarius. Next base: position 97,420,785 of record OU015491.1, on the reverse strand, counting down.
CTTTTTTCTACGGATATGACATTAGAATGAGGAGAGAGGAAGAATATAAGAATAAGGAAATTATCGATCTGAGGTCATAGTTTTAAAAATTTTAGAAGAAAATAAATTAGAGTGGTTTCTCACTCTGGATAAAATTCTAATCTTAGGCATTTTCTAAACTATAACCAGAGCTTTAGTTTAACAACAAAAATAATTAATACGTTCTATAAATATTTTGAAAAGGAAATAATAAAAATTTAAAAATCTCACATATAGCTTGTATTGAGCTCATCATTGTTCATACAAAATATTCAAAATATGTATGGTGACAGAAGCATTATTGGGAGTTAGATTAAAGAAGAGAAGCAGGAAAAATGTTCATCGCTCGGTTGACTATTTTGAGATGTGCTTACTAAGGTCCTTAATTTAAAAAACCTTTCAAACTTAAAAGAGATATACAAGTCTTAAAATAAATGTATTCAATTTCACTAACCCGGTGTTGTTGACAGAACTAAAGCTTTAATTGCGTCCTTACATTTCCCGATTGACATATTATTCGAAAATCACAGTTTCGTAAATCACAGGAAAGGAAAAAAATATGATATAATTAGAATTAACTTGAATTATTTTAAATAGAATTAACCTCGTGCGCGAGAATTTGGATGAACGAAAGGTTCTTGATTAATAATGGCAATAATGCTAAGCTTACGTAGATAAATAAACCGAGTTCATTCACCGAAAAACCTCCTCGCCACTTCAAATCTCGTACTTACGTGGACCAGCGTACTGCAGGGCTTCGCTAATAGAAATTGGCACATGCAGAACAATTAGCAATTCATGATCAGATTTGCCAACCGAGGTGATAAATTTCGCCAGGTAGTAGCTGAGTAGAAAAGTGTGATGTTGTCTCCAGCAGTAACGATTGTATACTATTCATGGTTGCTACAATTTTATCCCTAAGGTGCACGCTTTATCGGTCACAATACTAGGCAGTTTTAGGGCAAATGAACACAAATGAACGTTCGCCTAATTTTAGTCTTTTTTTTTAGCTTTTCGTGAGACCATTTGTTCAAGAAACACTGAAAAAACCACGAACATGTTTAAAAACAGTACATTCTTTGTACACGCAGAAGATTTCTTACAGTAATATCATGTAATTTACAGCGGCTGTGATGTGATGTTTATTATATCATTTACACTGTCCACTAGGCCCGGGGTAGTCTAGTGGTAGCGCGTCAGCTTTCGGTACTGAGGGTGCTCGGATCGAAACCCGACAAACGCCACTAATTACCTCCGTGTTTAGGCCGGGTATGGGCACGTTAAATTCGCAGACTGGAAAGTCTCTCTGTGAGGTCTGAATGTAGAGGGGAAATTGTAACTACTTTGACTCTCATGCAGGGCCGGATCATCGCATAGACAAATGAAACCACTTGAAATTTGCCTCGTAGAACAAAACCAGACCCAAATGTAGAGGGGAAGTTGTAACTACTTTGACTCTTATGCAGGGCCGGATCATCGCATTGACAAATGAAACCATTTGTAATTTTTTTCGTAGAACAAAACCAGACACAAATGTAGAGGGGGAAATTGTAACTACTTTGACTCTCATGCAGGGCCGGATCATCGCATAGACAAATGAAACCACTTGAAATTTGCCTCGTAGAACAAAACCAGACACAAATGTAGAGGGGAAGTTGTAACTACTTTGACTCTTATGCAGGGCCGGATTATCGCATAGACAAATGAAACCACTTGTAATTTGCCTCGTAGAACAAAACCAGACACAAATGTAGAGGGGGAAATCGTAATTACTTTGACTCTCATGCAGGGCCGGATCATCGCATAGACAAATGAAACCACTTGTAATTTGCCTCGTAGAACAAAACCAGACACAAATGTAGAGGGGAAGTTGTAACTACTTTGACTCTTATGCAGGGCCGGATTATCGCATAGACAAATGAAACCATTTGCAATTTGCCTCGTAGAACAAAACCAGACACAAATGTAGAGGGGAAGTTGTAACTACTTTGACTCTTATGCAGGGCCGGATCATCGCATTGACAAATGAAACCACTTGTAATTTGCCTCGTAGAACAAAACCAGACACAAATGTAGAGGGGAAATTGTAACTACTTTGACTCTCATGCAGGTCCGGATCATCGCATAGACAAATGAAACAAATGTCTAGGGCCCGGTTTTTTGAAGGGCCCGGTCAAACGTGTAAAAAATTATTTACGAAACTCACTGAGTCAATCAAAATTAAATTATTTAGCTGTTTTATACATGGAACAAAATGCTTTGGATAATATTTATTATGATGAAATAATGGATAATTTTGCTGAATTAAAGACTAGTAAAAAAATTTTTAAATAGTGGGCGCGGTAGCCCGGTTGGCAAGAGCAGCGGGCCAGTGATCTGAACGTCCCTGGTTCGAGGCTCGGGACTTGACCTGATGTTACTTGTCGGTCAAGGGGCTACAACAACAACAACTTATGATAGACATTTAATAAAATAAATTTCAATTTTTTTAAATTTATAAACAAACTGTTCAAACTTTTTTAGAAAAACAAAAATTTATTGTTGTATATTAAATATTTTTTATTAATAAAAATTTAAGATTTGTTTTAGTTTTTCACATTATTTAGTTTTGTTTTATTTATTGTTTTATATTTTTTGTGTGCTCTATTTCTTGTGGGAGAGGGAAGGGGCCCGGTAAGAAGAAAATGTCTAGGGCCCTCAAAGTGGATTAACCCGGCCCTGCTCTCATGTCACTTCGGTGCTTTATGCATTCGACCACTTCAGCACCTAATCCAGTTATTAAATAATTCCATCAATAATCTGTAAAATGTAATCCGCAAATTTCATGCGGTATATTTTTTGTAGTTGTTTAAATAATTTATTTTTTTTTCTTCAAATTTATTTTTTTTCAAACGAATCCAAAATTTTATTATTCAGCTATATAATATGTGTAGATTCAGAGCTAATTTTCTTTTTAAAAGTTTAAAAGCAAACTTGGTCAGCGATTGTATATTTATGGATGTGCAATAATTGCCATTAATAAATTTTGAGGAGTTATATGAGAGAAGATTTTTTATTCATAAGTCTGGCACTGCAGGGTTACTTTGAGACTAAAAATTTCCCATTAATTTTCATTTGAAAGTTTCTGTATATCATGTTTATCTTGTTTTAATTTTTTACATTTCCATGTCTTCTGACATTTCTGAGTGAACAAAAAATGCTAATTAATGCATACTAAAAAATAACGTGCTGATCTCATCAGCTTTATTTTCATTTCTCTTTTTGAACATGAAATACATATCAAGAGTATCTACACATATCTTTTTCCACTCTTCATCCCTTAAAGTTCGAACTAAAAGAATATTAAATTGAAAATTTTCAAGGTAATTTCTCTAACAATTTTCCTCCCCGTTTTATTTTTCTTGAGAGCAACAGAATATTGCAAATACCGATATCAAATTTTAAGTCAGAAGATCAAACTTAATTCTGGAAATGATAACAAAATCCCATTTTTAAACAACCTATTTTTCAAATAGTTGTCGAAATAAGTAAAGACCTTGTGTCTAATCCTGGCATTTTCTAACACCCTGATCAGGTACCAAACAGGTTAAATTTCGAGTAAGTTATAAAATATACAAAATACTTCCTTTTTTAGTAAATGTAGTTTGTCCCTCATTCAAATTTAATTACCACAAAACTAGCACTCGTAGGATGTTATTGCTCTATTGTTTTAGGTATGCTTAAATGTAAACTTATTTCCCATCCCCTTATAAAAATCAGTTTTTATTCATTCATATCACAGCAAAAAATTGACTCTAACAGAGTTCCTTATTTTTCATAGATTTTGAAACTGTATTCCTACTTTTGAAAACTTTCTCTGTTAATATTGCCCATGTAGTTTCTTAATCAATAACTAAATATTTTCACGCTCCTCTTCCAGTTTTAATGTGTTTGTTGACTTATTTAAATATTCTTAAACTCTTGCGGGAAACCACTACTAGCAAGGATCTACTCTTTTCTAAAATGATTAAGTGTCAATTCACAAATCTCTCCATTTTCGCTTCCTAACTTACCATAATGTCGTTAAAACGTGTCTCTCCCACACTTGTTAACTCTATTATTTTTAGCTTTTTATGAGCCTGGTTTTCAATAAATTAAACACCCCAGAGAAAAGTTGAAACAAAATTAGTTTCTTTTATCGAAAACGGAAAAAAAGGGAACTGTTAAAACCCAGACTATTGAACTTGCATGAAATTTCTGTACAGTGCTTATACCTTCCAGCAAGCACTGAGTAAATGCGACTCAGAATGAACAGCTCCTTGAAACAGACTAACCCCATAAAGTTTGAAAAATGCTGAAATGTCGTCTAGACTTTTTAAATGCTTGGAATTCCGATATTCTCCCGAGAAAATCAAAGACTACTTCCTGGACTACTAGGGGATTAACGTCAGAAGAATAACTTCGGTGGCATTCTTACGTTTCTATAGAAATTGGCCCAATTTTTGGACGTGGTGGTTACTCCTCTGACATAACTTCAGATAATTGGAAAAATTGTCAATTTCATGTTTCCAAATGACCCCCACGGAGCGTAAAAAATGAATAAATATAAACATAAAAAACTAATATAAAGCGTTTCGTTATTTTCGGTTTTTCCGACATGTCTGTTTTAGTTTACTTTATGTCTCTTGCAAGATCTTAGTTTGACATTTTTAGTTTTTCTCGTTTCCTTTTAATTTAAGTAGGACGTAAAATTAAAGGAAATTAAAAAAAAAGGTTTTTTTAGTGCAAAGTTTTTTCTCTCCAAGCATAAATTAATATTTATTTCAAATAAATTCTTACTTTTCAATCATTTGTAGCACATTTAATTTACTATAGAATCTGCATATCGGTGACAAAACCTTTAAGGTTAAGTGCACCGTATACATACCATTGAGTCTCATTCTTTTGATAAATGCTCTGTATTGAAAATTTTTTATGTTGTCCATTTTTGAAACCTGTTCACCTGTAAAAATTAACAATTTGTTTAATTTGAGCCAATAAACTATAATTTCAGGCCTAAAATTTTTAAAGCATAATGTTAGAAAATCGAAGAACTACACTCATGGACAAAAAAATTAGCGCACCAAGAAATAATTGCGGGATCGTAACGAAACTTGCAATGAAGGTAGATGTCGAGGAGATATGCAAATGATTAGAAATGCAGCGTGATTGCGCATTACGTATAGCCGGTAGAGGGCGTTGAACATCTTACTCTGTGGAGTATAAAACAGGTAACCAAAGCTTGTTTGAGTGTGCTGAATCATTTACAAAGGAAGAGCTGAGATAGACATGCCATTACGCCGTGTTCGAAGACAATATAAGCAGTTGTCGCAGTTTGAGAGGGGGAGAATCGTCGGGATGATGGAAGCTGGGTGGTCAGCTAGGCGAATAGCTCGTCAATTAGGCCGCTCTGATTGTGTTGTGAGGAGGTGTTGGGACCAGTGGACCCGAGAGATGTCATGTACACGAAGACCAGGCTCAGGACGCCCTCGACAGACCAGTCGTCGAGAAGACCACCACATCGTAAGAAATGCACGCGTACAGCCAACTGCTTCATCGGCCGCCATCCAGGCACAGGTAGCACCTTCACTAGGGGCCTCTGTGTCTTCTCGAACCATACGAAGGCGCCTGGCTGAAGGACAGTTGGTATCGCGGCGCCCATTACGTGTGCTGCCCTTCACGCCCACCCATCGACGCCTCCGCTTGGAGTTTTGCCGCGCACGAGGAAACTGGACTGCAGCGGAATGGAACCAGGTCGTCTTTAGCGACGAATCCAGATTCAATCTCGGCAGTGATGACAATCGTGTTCGTGTGTGGAGAGCCCGTGGTGAACGCTTCAATCCTGCCTTTGCTGTACAGCGACACATCGCTCCCACAGCTAGTGTGATGGTATGGGGTGCCATTGCCTACAATACACGGTCACCTCTAGTATTGTTCCGTGACACCATGACAGCCCAGCGGTATGTTCATGAAATCCTGCAACCACATGTGTTGTCACTCATGCAACGGCTCCCAGGAGCCATTTTTCAACAAGACAATGCTCGGCCTCATACAGCAAGGGTGTCACAAGATTGTCTCCGCACTGTTACTACTCTTCCTTGGCCTGCCCGATCCCCAGATTTGTCTCCAATCGAGCATATCTAGGATCATTTGGGACGACGAGTTGGGCATCCCACGAGTTTGAACGAACTAGAGGCAAGGTTACAGCAAATATGGAACGAAATGTCTCAAGACATCATACAGAACTTGTATGACTCAATGCCCGATCGTATCGCATCGTGCATTCGCGCTAGAGGGGGTCCAACGGAGTGTTAACTCCTCCGTTCTTTTGCCTTTTTCTCTGAAATAAATTATCCTTTTTCTTTGATTTTCTTATCATTTACTTATATCAAAGTAGTCATTACGTATGTAAAATTTCGTTTCATTTTGACGACTCCTTCTTGGTGCGATAATTTTTTTGTCATTAGTGTATATTGATTCTCTTGTTTAAGGCTGCTGTGTACTAACCCTATTGGATTCGCTCACCTCAATGTTAACCTATGGAAAAAATGTGTCCAAGGATTGCCGACTTGGATTTAAAAGATTTTTTTTAAATTATTCTCCGTATTAGAAAAAAAAATGTTACACCTTGGGACATTTTTCGTTTTTTGAAAAAAATTGCAAATAATATTTAAAAATTTAAACTATTCGGGGAAAAATTTGGTATAGTGTGTTTTAAACGTTCGTAAATAAATTTGGTGGACGAAATTTATAAAAGTAATGTTGCAAGGTGCAGAAAAGTTCAGGCTATCTGAAAATACCATTTTTATTAGATTATTAGCATTTATATAGCTGTAAATAGTAGGCACATTTTCTCCATAGGTTAAAATTGAGATGAGCGAATACAGTAGGGTTAGTACACAGCACCGTTAAATAACGAAATAACAGCAGCCTTGGATAACGATGGAAAAAAAATTGCTTAATATTTGTACTACTCACGCATTTATTACTGACGTACCGGAAAGTTACTTCTGTTGTGTCTTGAGTTCCACGTAGTAGAAGCTAGATGAGCACCTAGTGGTGACCAGATATTCTCCTCCTATGAAGCATTCGAAGGCAAATCTTTGTTGTTGCTGAATATACATTATAACGGAACAAAGTTACATTTATTTTTGAGAATTTCGAGTGAAACAGTAAAGAGATTCTTGTCAATGTATTATGAGTGATAAACTTAACTCTTACTTAAGTCAATACCTTGCCACATATACAAAAAGTTAAAAAAACAATTAAACAAACAAACAAACAAAAAACACTTTGGTTTGCCTTGAGGTTGGTAGAATTCCTAATTTTAATCATGGTGGATACACATTTAAAAATCAGATTCCAGTACTATACATTTTAATCTTGATCGCGAATAGATTAAAAATTATTTTAAAATTTGCAAAATTAACAACTATCTTATATTATTCGATCTATTATTTCATATTTTGTGTACAAGGATAAGAAAGAAGTGCATCGTTTGCTTTAAAATTGGCAAAAGTTAATGTAGTAGAAAAATTATATCTATATCTATAAAGGAAGAAGTCCTGACTTATATATATATATATACACGTATCAACGCCCAGCAAAAACTATTGGAGATACAGATATCAAATTTTAGGAGCTTATTTCTTTTGTGCTGAAGGCGTCATTTAAGAAGCGATTTTTCAAAATTCGCCCCCCAAGGGGGGGAGGGGGGCAAAACGTGTTTTTTACATATTCCTTTATATCTCAAAGAAGAAAATCGATATCCATAAGATTCTTGATTTAAAATGTAAGAAACATGAATACCTAAAAACTAATTTCAGGATTTTTTAAAAATTCGTCTCCCAAGGGGGAGAGGGGGGCTAAACGTGTTCTTACGTGTTTTATCTATATCTATAATAGCCCAGTCAAAATAGGTTTTATGGCTAAAAAAAATATGAAAGTTTTGAAAATTGGTGGAGATGTTTGTTTAGGCATGCTAATGAACATACTAAAAGTCCCCACCGATCAGACTTGAGCTTTCGCCGCCATCTTGGAAAATGTGTACACTTTTTTGGTTTTTTGGAAATAACTTTAAAAATATTGATTTTATAAAAAATAATTAAATACAAAAATTAAAGAGCATTAAATTATGAACAAAAATCATTCATAACATTTTTTTATATGTCTAACAGGAACAAAGATAATTGACTTTGAAAAGAGCGCACTATCACACGTGGGACGCGCAAGCGCGGTTCCCCATCGCGGTGGGGGGAAATACCCACGCATGTGCATACCATAATTAGCGAAATTAGTTTTACACTAAATGGGAAGGTGTTTTGTATTTTTTCAAATAACTAGGGAATTATTAACTTTACGTAAAAAAAGTTTATTTCCAAAAATTAAAAAACATTAAATTATGTACATAAACGATTTTATACATTTTTGTCGTAAACCTAACAGGAACGAAGATATTGACTATAAAATGCGCGTTGATAATGGAGGTAGCTTCAAAGTCTTGTTGCAGGCGCTCTTCTTTGAATTTCTAACCTCTCCCACATTTCGGCATTCTTTAAACACAAGAAAATAGACTTTAATGTTTTTGGCTATGTAGATAATTAATCATTATTAATTTTATACATGAATGTAGTAAACTTGGGGGTATTCACTATCAGATTTCCATTGCGAATAATTGTTCAAGCTTACCTACTTCAGGATTTACGTGCTTTTTTCGGTACGGGATTCTCCCCTTCGTCAGGCATGTATAGATCGTCTATGGATCCGCTAGCATCGGCCCATTCATCAACTTCTTTCATTCGATCGTCATCAAAAATAGGGCTGATGCCATTCTGACATACCCCATTGTAATTATTGCAGGCCGTTGTGCAGTTGATGCCTGCTTTCCGACATCCGCATCTTACTCCACAGCCAGTCTTACAGTTGCAAAATACCATGTTTAAAAGTGAATCGGGAGCTACTGCATCCATAGTTGTGATGGGCACAAGAATTTTCTCTTGACGCTTCCAGCCCCACAGGCAGTTGGGCCTTTCTTTTTCAGGTGCTTCAAAGTCTTCCTCATTTTAATTTCGATGGCTCGTATTTGAGTGTGTGCGTTTAAGGTTTCTTGCGAAGGTGGTTCAGTAGCAAAATCTCGAAACAACTCACGGAGATTTTTACATTCCAAATCCGATATGTCCATGCCGTCAAAAATTATTTTTGCTAAAGCTGTTTGGGTCAATAAATGAGCTCGGACGGCCCTAGCGTATGCATGGCCTGGCAACATTTTTTCTACTGACGTAGGTGCATAAATCAAAGTGAGTATTTCTTTTAACCCACTTCCAGTCATTATGTACCCAATGAAGCCTAAGAATGACATTAAAAGATGGAATCCACCAAGCCTCACAATTCAACTTGATAATAATGGATTGGATGTTGCTGCGACTATCTCTCGAGCTTTAATATACAGTGGTTGGTCAAACGTGAGTATGCAAGACTTTTGGTGCGTTTTAACACACTGCTGGGCAGCATATTTCAGCGCAGTGAAAATGGTGTCACACTTGCTTGGTGGTGAATTAACAAAAGGAAGGGGTATTACTTTGGTCTTTTCACAAGGCTGGTTTCTGGTTATACAATGGAAAAATCCTTTCCATTCAGGTATCTGTGGAAGACCTAACCACTTAGCACATATCCAGGAGATATCAGATGGCTTAGGCAGTGGTAAATCTTCCGCTAAAGGATTTAAGACATTCAATTCTTCGATAGTAATTGTTTTTAACCCAGGCCCTCGAAAATTTTCAAACGTTTCCAGAGGAATGATTCCCATTTTGCCTACGGTCGATGCGGATGTAAGTTCGGTTAATTTTTTTATCTTCGTCCCGGGTTCCACTGCTTACGCTGGAGTAAAACAAGCAACGCCCCCATGCTATGAAACGTATTCAGGCCATCGATTGTCGACACATTGAAATCTGCATTGTCAAATACGAATTGGCAGAATGATCCCTCGCGCATTTAGGGTTTCGGATGATTTATGGCTGACATCTCAAGTGTTTGGGCTTCATATTAAGAAGAACAAAATCCCAAATTCGAGAGTATTGTTATTAAATTCTTGGAACAGAACTTTTTGTACAAAAATAAAGCAAGACCATTGAGCAGAGGAGACATAAATGATCGTGGCCTTAGCGCTGATATAATGACATGAGCTATTGAAGTGACTTTTTTCCGCCTTAGCAGACTTTTTTTTAATAATCAAGTGCTCCAAAAGAGATTTTAAGCTTTCTGGAATGCCCTTGTTCACATCTCTGAAAAAGTTATCACTTGGAGGGTAGCAATGAGTGTCATAAACTGGTGTCTGGATATCTTCTTTTATTATGGCTGCAGCAGTTTGTACTATTCGTAGACGCTCCTCACGATCATTTCGTATCCTTTTGTCGCACCAAGAGTCTGATAAGACTTTCATTCCAGTATTACGTAAACATATGACAGTAGCTTTTTTGCAGTTTAAAGCAAAAATAATGCCATCCCCGTATTTTTGTTTCAACTTATTTCTCAAAGTGATGTAGTCTGGAAGTAGCCCTGTAATTTCAGATTTGAGATCGGGTAGTGAGAATTGACAGCCGTCATTATTATCATTAAGGAAGAAGGATATTTCATCTACAGCTGCTGAGACGTAATCCGACTCTGGCCGCCCTCTCTTTCTAATTGGTGCAGTGTGTAGAAAAAAGGTTATGAAGCAATCTTGGTGATAAATCGCATCAGCTGCAACTAAATCAATAACGTTTATTATACGACACTGAACATCCTCTCCCTACTGGTCATGTCTATTCTCTGCAGCTTCAAGAACTTTGTTTTTCATTTCGAGACTCCTAACTTCGTATATAGTTCTTCGCCTGTCAGTTGGTTTTTTCTTTTGTCTTGCTTTGAATTCTTCGTCTATCACTGCCGTACAAAAGAAACATTTTGTCCTAAAATCGAACTGAGGTAAAAAAGATCGTAAACTTACCGCGCGCTCTTCACTTTGGGATGTTGACGCGATTTCTGCATTTCTTTTTAAATCAACTTTTATACTTCCTGGTCTGGTGTAATTTCTCCGACACAACGAATGAACCGAAACAGATTTTAAATGTTCCAACTGTTCATGCTTATTGTCTTTTCTTTGGACACTAGCTCTCTTTAAAGCGTCGATCCCCTTTTCTCCTACATTCACGAAATCATCATTTGACATTAATTTTTTACATATAAAACATAGTTCCGTATCAGCCATTGTTCACAGACGCACACGGAACGGTGACTAACTATTAACTGTCTAGGAAAATACTAGGGAAAGACCGATTTGGCACCTTACCGTATGCACATGCGCGTGTCTTCCAGTCATCGTGATGGGCACCCGCGCATGCGCGTTTCTGGCGTGATAGTGCGCTCTTTCAAAAGTCAATTATCTTTGTTCGTGTTAGACTTATAAAAAAATATAATATATGTTTTTTGTGCATTGATTTTTGTAGAAGCTACCTCCATTGTCAACGCGCATTTTATAGTCAATATCTTCGCTCCTGTTAGGTTTACGACAAAAATGTATAAAATCGTTTTTGTACATAATTTAATGTTTTTTACTTTTTGAAATAAACTTTTTTTACGTAAAGTTAATATTTCCCTAGTTATTTGAAAAATACAAAAACCTTTCCATTTAGTGTAAAACTAATTTTTCTAATTATGGTATGCACATGCGCGGGTATCTCCCCCCACCGCGATGGGGAACCGCGCTTGCACGTCCCACGTGTGATAGTGCGCTCTTTTCAAAGTCAATTATCTTTGTTCCTGTTAGACATATAAAAAAATGTTATGAATGATTTTTGTTCATAATTTAATGCTCTTTAATTTTTGTATTTAATTATTTTTTATAAAATCAATATTTTTAAAGTTATTTCCAAAAAACCAAAAAAGTGTACACATTTTCCAAGATGGCGGCGAAAGCTCAAGTCTGATCGGTGGGGACTTTTAGTATGTTCATTAGCATGCCTAAACAAACATCTCCACCAATTTTCAAAACTTTCATATTTTTTTTAGCCAATCGTCAAAATCGGGTCTATTTTGACTGGGGTATAAAGGAAGAAGTCCTGACTTATATATACATACACGTATCAACGCCCAGCGAAAACTATTGGAGATACAGATATCAAATTTTAGGAGCTTATTACTTTTGTGCTGAAGGCGTCATTTAAGAAGCGATTTTTCAAAATTCGCCCCCCAAGGGGGGAAGGGGGCAAAACGTGTTTTTTACATATTCCTTCATATCTCAAAGAAGGATATTGATATCCATAACATTCTTGCTTTAAAATGTAAGTAACATGAATACCTAAAAACCAATTTCAGGATTTTTCAAAATTAGGCCCCCAAGGGGGGAGGAGGGAAAAACGTGATTTTACGTGTTTTATCACATTTTCCTTCATATCTCGAAGAAGAAAATAGATATCCATAAGATTCTTGCTTTAAAATGTAAGGAACATAAATACCTACAAATCAATTTCAGGATTTTTCGAAATTCGGCCCCCATGGGGGAGAGGGGGCAAAACGTATTTTCCCATATTCCCTCATATCTCAAAGAAGAAAATTGATATCCATAAGATTCTTGCTTTAAAATGTAAGAAACATAAATACCTAAAAACCAATTTCAGGATTTTTCAAAATTCGTCTCCCAAGGGGGAGAGGGGGGGGGCTAAACGTGTTCTTACGTGTTTTATCTATATATATATAAAGGAATCAACACCCAGCAAAAACTATTGGAGATACAGATATCAAATTTTAAGAGTTTATTACTTTTGTGCTGAAGGCGTCATTTAAGAAGCGATTTTTCAAAAATCGCCCCCCAAAGGGGGGAGGGGGGCAAAACGTGTTTTTTACATATTCTTTCGTATCTCAAAGAAGGAAATTGATGTCCATAAGATTCTTACTTTAAAATGTAAGGAACACGAATACCTTAAATTCAATTTCAGGTTTTTTTAAAATTTGGCCCCAGGGGACGGGGAGGGGGGCTTAACGTGTTTTTCACGTATTCCTTCATATATCAAAGAAAGAAACAGATATCCATAAGATTCTTGCTTTAAAATGTAAGGAATACGAATACCTAAAAACCAATTTAAGGATATTTCAAAATTCGGCCCCCAAGAGGGTTAGGGGGGGGGGGGGGCTAAACGTGTTTTTACGCGTTTTTTACATATTCCGTCATATCTCAAAGAAGGAAACAGATATCCATAAGATTCTTGATTTAAAATGTAAGAAACACGATCAATGTCACGATTTTTCGACATTCGCTTTAGATTTTGAAAAAATTGCTAGAAACAATCCAATAATTTATATTTCCTATATATCACCATTTTGAACACCAAATTGGTGGTAGGGGAAAAGAGAGAGATCAACCTTAATTAAATGAAGTATGGAAAGGTGTGTGTGTATGAATTATATAAATGAATTATATGGCCGGGATCCAGTGGGTTATCAAAATTGAAGAAACATTTTAATGTTGACATTAGCATGGGGGGGTTATTATAATATGCTGATGGGATGATGACCAGTGGAGAGGGGTATAGATTGCCATAAAATACAAATATACATATCATACAAGTAAGCTTTATTAAGGGTTCACTCGTGCAACGCCGGGTATATAAAGCTAGTCTACATATATGAAACAGTGCCCTAACTGACTGACTGACTGACTGACATATAACGAACAGACCAAACCGCTAGACCTAAAGAGCTGAAATTTTGCATGACGATTCTTCATATAGTGTAGGGGTGAACTAAGAAAGATTTTTTAAAAATTCTTCTTAGATGTTTTTAAATTAAATTTTTAAGCTGTTTTTATAACTTTTTTAAAGTTTGCATTTAAAATAATAATCTGAGGGTTATAAAATTTATATCACAAGAAAGATCCTAAAAATTCCTTTAAAATGAAATCTTTTTCGAATCTTTGCCTCCATTTTCTGATTTTTGGTGAATTTTTAAAGGTTAATCTTTAGAATTTAATTTATTAAATGCTCATCACGTGATTTCTTTTTCTGGTAATTTAAATAAATTTATCGTCACGTTCATAACAACTAAATAGACAAAAAAAAATTTTCTTGCTAATGCGCAGACGATCAGACATTATCCAAAAAAATATTAAAATACAGTAAAAGATATGTTCCTCAAACTGTATAATATTAACTGTACTATATTCTTAAGTATGTTCTATTAGATTTAATTTGAATATTTTCTTTAAAATTATTTTGTCTATAAAAATATCCATTACGATTTTTTTATAAATATATTTTTATAAATATAATGGGGGAGTGCTCGGTCTACCCTTAACACTACGTATAATACATTTATCTTCCCTTTAATTACTTATTGCTGTGAGGTCTTACTTATTGCTGTCAGCCTCACAACTGGTGATCAACAAACTCGAAGTTCTGCAAAATCAAGCTCTCCGCTTGATTACAGGTGCTGTGAAGTCTACACCGATCGATGCGATGCTAATCCTGACAGAAAATAAACCTTTCCAAGATATTATGAAGGAGAAGGCCTTGGTCCTCTATGAAAAGCTTCTGAGAATCGATGACTCCTACTGGAGGGACTATGTGGTCAAGCCTAGACAACTTAAAACCCAGAATGGATTTATCCCGAAAGTTCTAGACATTAGAAAGGATATTGTTCTCCCGGGTCATGTTCAACTTTTTATGAAACCTAGAAACCCTTTGGAAATAACAAATGTCGAAACAAAATTGGATCTAGTTAAAACCATCTATAGGAAAAGAGATGGCGCACCAAGTATCCTAAGAAGTCTTACCCTGGAGACCATTGCGGTCAGATACCCACCTAAAAATTGACTGCACATCTTTACTGATGGATCTCAATTTGACTGCCATTTTAATGTAGGGGCTGGTGTCTTTTCGGACCTTTTTTCTTCCTACGCCCCAGCAGGTTTCATTGGTACAGCCTTCTATGGTGAAGTGGTTGCCGTGAGCATAGCCTTACAGCAGCTGCTGGCTCTTCAACACAAATTTGAAAATGCAGTCCTGTTTTCGGACTCATAGGTGGCCATTCAATCAATTAGCTCTGTTGAACTCCCCCTGACACCTGAGATTTCTCGATGTCAAGAGCTTTTGAGAAGTTTGAATTTGAAGGGAAAACGAATCTTTCTCCAATGGGTGCCTGCTCATTGTGGTGTCTGGGGTAATGAACAAGCAGATTCCCTTGCAAAAAAGGGTGCGAATATACTACAACATCCAAATACATCAACTTCCTTTTGGAAAAAAAAAACTGTTCCTGAAAAATCTATGTAAAACTAACTCATTGCGGGATCTTCAGACTCGCACAGCCCTAAAAAGTTGGGGGAGGGTAAGCCCTTCTTCAATTCCCGACAAACCTAGACGTGATGCAGTTGCGGCCTTCTGTTTACCTACGGGCCATGATTGTCTCTCTGCTCACCTACAACGTATAGGCCTTTCCACCACGCCTTTTTGTCCACTTTGTGATACTAGAGAAGAGATGGGCGGGGACCACTTGCGTCGATGTGGGGCCCTCCACGGACACACTGTATTCTCAAGGTATTGAGAAGCAAGAGAACTTTTAAGGCAATGACTTCGGTCTTATACCCTGTTTTCAGTTTCGCCATCTTATGTAGATGTTTATATCTTTGTACTGTCATTCTATCTTTTTTATATGTATTGGTATTTTGCCTTGCCATTGGGAAAAAAAATCTTTGTTTTTTTACACCAATTGCATACATTGATCGTTGCATTTATTTTATATATATATATATATATATATATATATATATATATATATATATATATATATATATATATATAGTGGCATTAATTGCATACATTGACCGTTGTATTTAATTTGAATGTACTCCGTAGCGAAGTATGGGTATTCAGCTAGTTTATCAATAACAGCGGATAGGTATGAAATTTCAAAAGTCACGTATATTCCTGCATGACGTTGACTAATGTCTCACCATGCCCCAAACGAGCTGATAGTCGAATAACCGAGAGGTTGGATTAATCAGAAAAGGATGTCAAAACCACATAAGCAACCCTGGGAGACGCGGAACATACTTCAACAGCATTGGCAACAAGGCGGATATTCGGATATTCTGGGATGCACTCCTGTGTTGTGAATGTGTAATTGGCAAATGATCTACATCTGTGATTGATTCCCCATGTTATTCCCCTCTTGGTGCGCAGTCTGTGTGACGTTCCATAATAAAATCAAGATTGGCGAGCTAAATGACTTTTCTACAGGTCCTCTTTTGTGGACCACCAGGTCTGCGTAAATGAACAGACCTTGGTATGGTGTTGATACGCAGTGACACATGGTACTAGTCATTACATATTAGAGAGTCGTATGGCAATGGTGTATGATGATTCTACAGTATGCAGCTTACTATTTAGATACGACGATACATGCCGATGGATTGCCGATAATGGTAGTGTCAGAGCTGTTGAAATAGCCGCTTATTCTTTCGTTTACTGACTTTTCTAAGTAAGTGTACATATAACGTTTCTCCAATCCATGTGCTCGACTATATATGTAATCTATTGTTCCTAGGCTGAGGACTCTTCCTCTCTTAAACCAGTTTTCTTGTTAATGAGGTCAACTGATCTCTTACAGATCATCTGTATTTTATACTTCTTGGTGTCTACTAAGGTGAAAACAAACACTAAACATTCGACCAAACGGTCTTTGAAGAAAACGGGTAAAGGATTCGGGATGGAAATTTATATGGAACTTTGGTGTTCTATGTAGTCCCCGTAAGCAAAGCCTAATGACCTACCTGCATAGCTAACTTCTAGGTTATCGGTTATATTATTTGGGGCTGTAGTGACAAACGTGATGTCGAGTGGTATTTGCCGTTATTTCACTCAAATGAAGAGGCACTTAGTCTGTCGTAAGGCATTTACTGAACTTGACACGCAACACGGACACGTGCGCAAAAGAATAAAATAATTTGTACACAGCAGAAGCTCTATGATTCTCTAGCCCAGTGGGGCACAAACTTTTTCCGACCGTCACTCACTTTCTTTAAATAGAAAATCTCTTGACCGCCATGGAAATTTTTTGGTAGTAGCAATTTTTTTTTTTAAATTAGGAAGTGTTGACAAAAAGAAATAAACAAATTTTGACAAACTACTTCGAAAATCGGTTAACTGTAGATTTTGGGCTTATGTCTACTCAGAAAAAAAAAATATAGCTTGGTTCTCTTCTACACTTGTTTTTACTAAATCTCGTGTAACTAAAACTTCATATTTAATAATTAATAAATTTTTATTTCATTTAGGTAAATATTAAAGACCATTAAAGTTAATAAAGAGCATCAATTTAAAATAATAAACTTCATATTAAAATATTGAAAATTATAAACTTCATTTAATTTATCAAACTAAAGTAGAAAAAAATTGATGAGGAGTAGTGAACCTGGACCTCAAATAATATTTGTTTAGCATTTGGTGAAATATTTGAGTGCTATTCTCGTATCATCTTTTTTTTTTCCTGGTTAAGTCTTGATCGTTGTTTGGTTTTTATAGCTACTCATTTTAAAAACCCAGTCTCACACAAATATGTGAAAGCCAAGGAAGCCTTGCAAGACTGTTTGACACCTTATTTAACAATATCATCTATATATATACTAAAACAGTTCTGTACCTGACTGACTCACTGACTGATATACAACGCACAGACCAAACCACCGGACCTAAAGGGCTGAAATTTTGCATGGCGATTCTTCTTATAGTGTAGGGGTGCACTAAGAAAGATTTTTGAAAAATTTTTCTTAGATTTTTTTAAAATTAAATTTTTAAGCTGTTTTTGTAACTTTTTTAAAGTTTGCATTTAAAATAATAATTTGAGTGTTATAAAATTTATATCACGAGAGAGATCATAAAAATTCCTTTAAAATGAAATATTTTTCGAATCTTTACCTCCATTTTCTGATTTTTGGTGAGTTTTTAAAGATTAATTTTTAGAATTTAATTTATAAAATGCTGATCAAGTGATTTCTTTTTCTGGTACTTTAAATAAATTTATCGTCACGTGCATAAAAACTAAATAGACAAATAAAATATTTTTTGTCTTGCTAATGCGGAAGACGTTTGGACATTATCCAAAGAAATATTAAAATCTCTCTATTCTAAAAAAAACTAACTGCCGCTGCAGCAGCCGCCGCCGCCGCCGCTGTCAAAAGCTTGTCACGCTATCTCCTCCGAAACCGCTGGGGGTATGGGGTCGAGACCGATACCAATCGATGCAGAATAATGTGGGGAAGAAAGTAAGACATGTCTCATATTCGTTGGACTTTAAGTTTTTTTTTATTTTATGTTTTGTGGGAAAATATTGACTTTTTCATGTTCAGATTACGATAACTCGCCAAAAAAGGATCGTAGATTTTTTTTTTTACAATCTAAGACTACAGACATTTCTCCTTCAAACAAGACCTCATTTGTTTAAAAATAATTTAAAACAGACTGATATTTTTATTAAAATTGAAAACCCACTTTTTGGAAAAATTTATGCGTTTTGAGATATATAAATTCGATGCTATCAGACTTATTATGTTACAAAGAAAATATTTATATCAACTGGAAGATGAAAGCTTTCTCATTCATATAAACTTCATTTCAAGTCTCTATCTTAAAATTTCGATTTTTAATTGAATTTTAAAGAAATACTTCAAAAAAATCTTCTCATTTGCTTGCTTTGCAGAAGGATTGAAAGAAGATCCGATTTTTCACCCATCTTCATCCGGGCTTATACCCCCACCCCCCATCTACCCGGGCTTCATCCATTTCGCCGGGAGGGGGGGGGAAGCTTCAACTGTAAACAAATGAATGACTCAATCGCTGTAAACAAGTAATGAGTCATTCATTCACTTGATTCACCAGAGGAGCGAGCGTAGCGAGCCTAGGGGCGAAGCCCCTAGTACAGTAAAAGAAATGATCCTCAAACTGTACTATTTTTTCACTGCAGGGGTATTAAGTTGAGCGAGTTCTTCAGTATGTGGTATCTATTTAATATGTGATATCTGTTTGCGTTAAATGAGGATTATGGACCTACTTTTAGTGCGACGCAGGGAACAAGTTATATAGATGTTACTGTTGTCGGACAGGAACTTCTTCGGCTTGTTGAGAAATGGTGTATACCTCAGTATGATTATCTGTCTGATCATAAAATGATTTCTTTTGAAATGAAAATCCCAAAACCTAACAATGCTTTTAGTATTTCTGAAACATCAAATCTCTTTAACATTAAAAAAGCAAACTGGAAACTTTTTGACTTTCTTTGTACTGATGCAAACTCGATTATTTTAAATTCCATAGAAAACTGTATTCAACCTGACATGCTGGAATTATGCGTTCAAGATGTACAGGATTTGATTGTTTCTGCTGCAGAAAAATTTATTCCTTTGAAAAAATGTGGTTCGCATAAAGTTCCTTGGTGGTCGAATGAAATTTCTTGCATGCGAAAGCGGTTGAATACTGCTAGAAGGAGATATCAAAGAGCTAAAAATTCCTTTTTAAGGGAAATTTATAGAAAAAGCTATCTTACTATTAGGGTTAAATACAAATTAAAACTTGAGGAAAGTAAATTAAATTCTTGGAAGGATTTTCCTGCTGATATTACTGTGCAGAATGTTTGGAAGAAAATTTATACTTTTGGGGTTAAAACCAATTTTGCTAAAAGGATTGAAATCTCGGGTATCGAAGTTTCTCCTGGTCCTTTTACTTCATCTTTTGGGGATACAATTGATGCTATATTGAAGAAATCATTCCCTCGTGATTTTCAATTGCAGGATAGTTCTAGTCATAGGTCTTTGCGTGACGAAGCTGAATTGGTGTATGACGTCGATGATGATGTTCCTTTCTCTAGGGCGGAAGTTGATTGTATAGTGGAAAATTTAAGTTTAATCAGGGCTCCAGGATACGATAGAATAACAAATGAATTAATTAAGAATTTTTATGGTAGTTGTCCTTCTGTGCTGATGGCCTTGTTTAATGCTTGTTTAAATCTTGGTGTTTTTCCGAGTACCTGGAAGAGAGCAGAAGTTGTACTTATTCCAAAAAGTACTGAGCTATCGAGGACAAATATTGATAATATTCGATGTATCAGCTTACTTCCTTGTTTGGATAAGTGTCTTGAAAAACTCTGCATAAATAGACTTCACTTCCATCTATTACGAACCAGCCTCTTGAGTGAGGATCAATATGGATTTACTCCTCAAAGGTCAGCTGAGGATGCTTTGATCCGCCTATGCGATATTGTTAAGCAAGGAAAACGTAAGAATTATGTGACCTTTCTTATTTTCTTGGATATTAAGGGTGCTTTTGATAATGCATAGTGGCCTGGTATTCTGCACTTGCTTAGATGTCTTAAAGTTCCTAAGAATGTTTTTTACCTAATAAAGAGTTCAGCAGATCTTACATTGGGAAATATCACAAAATATTTTGTGTTAGAAAAAGGCTGTCCTCAGGGGTCCGTTACGGGACCTTTTGTTTGGAACATCATTATGAATGACTTGCTCTGTAATATCTCAAAATTCCAAAATAGTTATAAAATTGATTTTGCAGACGATTTACTGCTTATTGTTCAGTGTAAAAACTTTGATGATGCCCCTGTTATATCTCAAAATATCCTGGATTACATTTTTGAATGGCCGGAACTTTTTAAGTTGGAGTTTAATTCTTCAAAATCTAAAGTTATGATGATAGATAAAAATTCGAGGCTGGCTCATGGAATTCGTTTAACTCTTGGGAGTGAACCTATTGAAGAAGCACAACAGATAAGGTATTTGGGAGTTATTGTTGATAATAAACTGCAGTGGAAGCAGCATATTTCTTATGTCTCCAGTAAAAGTGAAAAAATTCTTGGTTTATTGCGAATTGCAAAAAACGCTTATGGTGTTAAAACTGATGTTCTGAAATTGATTTATAATCAGGGTAGTGTACCATTGATCTCTTATGCTTCAGGATCTTGGGAACACTCCTTGAGAAAGAAAATAAATAGTAGACTTCTTAGAAGAATTCAAAGAAGATTTCTCCTTCGTATTATTCGGGGTTATAGGACAATTAGTTATGGTGCAGTCTTTGTTATTTCTAGTCTTCCGCCTATTGATTTAATTATCTTAAATAATCTTGAAGTTAAGAGGAGCCATATAAAAGACAACGTTTGTAACACCCTGGATGGGAAGCTTACTATTTTTTGTTTGCCGCACCCTGCAAGTAGGAAACCTATTATAGTTATTAACTATGCAGAGGATGTTTTTCAGGAGTATAAAACTATATGTTTCACGGATGGTAGTAAGCTAGATGGAAGGGTTGGTCTTGCTTTTGTGGTTTATGAAGATGGTACAGAGAAGGTTACAGCTCAGCATCGATTGCTTGATGAATGTTCTGTTTTCCAGGCCGAACTTTTATCCTTAAACCTGGTAGTAAAATGGATTCAGGATTCTTTCCGTGAGAGTGGAACGCTTAAATATATTATTTGCTCAGATTATCTTTCTTCCCTCTTTCTTTTGCGTAATACGGCTTCTACAGAAAAGCTTGTAGTAGAAATTCACTCAATTTTGCACGATCTTGAAAATGTTGTTGAGATTCATTTTTCTTATATTCGGGGCCATACTGGTAATCTTGGCAATGAAAGAGCGGACCAGTTGGCGAAAGAAGCGACTTTTCATGAGATAGATTTAGTAATGTCTGTCCCGGCGTCTCACTGGAAGCGTGTCGCTAGGGAAAAAACTGTCTTGGACTGGGATACTGAATTTCTTGCTTCGTCTAAGGCATTGTGGACAAAAAGATTTTTTCCAAATATTTTTCAGCGTTTAAAGTGTAAGCACTTTTCAACTAACTTTAACTTAACTCAAGTTTTAACTGGCCATGGAAATTTCAAGAGCTATTTGCTTCGTTTTAATTTGGTGACTAGTGGACTTTGTGCTTGCGGTGATGCTGATGAAGATGTGGAACATTTTCTTTTTCACTGCAAATTACATGCGAGTGCCCGAGCTTTATTAAAGGCGGACTTGAGACGTCTGTCCATTTGTTGGCCTCCTGTTCTTTCTGATCTCGTGAAGAGTGTTGAAAGTCTTGCTGTCTTGCGAAATTTTGTTTGTAATTTAAATATTTAATTTTTTCTTGTTTTATGTTTTTCACTTACTTCTGTAAGCCTCATGTTATACTTTGTGGTGCATGAGGAGATTTCAAATGAAGCAATTAAAAAAAAAACTGTACTATTCTTTAGTTTGTCCTATTAGATTTAATTTGAATATTTTCTTCTACATTATTTTGTCTATAAATATATCCCTTACGATTTTTTATAAATAAATAAATAAATAAATAAATAAATAAATAAATAAATAAATAAATATATATATATATATATATATATATATATATATTTATATTTATATATATATATATATATTTTTTTTGGCATTAATTGCATACATTGACCGTTGTATTGAATTTGAATGTACTCCGTAGCGAAGTGCGGGTTTTCAGCTAGTATCTTATAATTTTTAACATATAAAAATATTAAAAACATGCATTTGCAGGAAATTCAATGCATATTTTTTAATTAAATATTTCAATGTGAAATAAATTTACTCCAAAGTGTCCGAGACCCCTCCAATGTTTTTCACGGCCCCTCCGTGGGTCGCGACCCTAAGTTTGCGTACCACTGCTCTAGCCTACTTGCTAAGAGTATTTCTAGCTCACTGAGAATCTTCCCAGGGTGCCGTCGCAACGTCTCTAGCCTATCTCACGGAGCGTGCTATCTCGGGCTCTCGCAATTCTCAACTGACTGTCGTGCCTCGAGTCCCAACAACCGTTTGGGGGCGTACCTGTCGCCCTGGACTTCCAACCTAGGCCGCACACCGCTATATCCTGCAAACCCTTTCTATACCTTAGCATCAGGCACAGCCTCTAGCTAAAGGCGCCTGATACTACAGGGAGGTTTCAAGATTTTTTATTTATTTATTTACTTATATTTCTGCGAAAGTATGTTCTAATGGAAAATTGAGCAAACCCATTTTCTACCCTATGGTCTCGAGTTATGATAATGTGTTCATTTCCGATCCTAAGCTCCTATCTATGAAATATACAGCAGCTTAAAAACCACTTGATGCGTCACGTGACAGCGAATCACCATCAATAATCCATACCTCGTTTGCCAAACGACTCGACCCAGTCCATTATGGGTGTCATAAAGAAGGAAAGTAATGCCGATAAATTGGTTTATAACACCAGCATAAACGTCCTAGTTGAAACGAATCGTTTCGTCAGGTTGATCTCTAGATTCAATCTTTTCCTTTGAGAGAGTTCTCTATCTAAAAGTTAACTATTTTCGCATCCTTTAAGAATAACTCACATTTTTTCTTCTTTTACGTAAAATTGCTTTTTTAACCTAATTCAAAAAATTTCAAAATCAGTATGAATGAATCCATACAAACAGAATGTACAATATTCTCATCAGTCGACGCACATCTAGTATTTTGAATCCTTTTATTGTACAGGTGACCCTCCTATAACACGGTAGATAGGTTCCTAGAAAATGCCGTGTTGTGTGAAACCATGTTATACCCAGAGACAGTACAAAAAAGGGGGTTACGTTCCGAAAACTTATTGAAGACAATTTTTTTTTTAAAATTCCATATAAACAAGTTAATCTTTATTTAAAATATGAATGTATGTATAACACAAAACGAAAAGAAGCAAAAAATATTATTTTCATTTAATGTGACCTTAATTTAATAAATTTCTTCCTCATCATTGCTCAGTACAATCAAACGAGAACATGTTTTCGGTTGAACGATGTCACCTTCACTTTCAGAACCTTTTTCTTCATTTAGATTTTTTGCACCTTCTATCCTCTTTAAAAAATCTGTAATTTTGGTTTCTTTGCTGGTTCTTACAAGGTCATTGTAGATATCACGGTATAGAGATAGACAATTTTGCAGCTCCCTTTTGAATTTTCGGCTTCTTTCAGCGAAAGGATCTGGATTCAAGAAAAATGATTCAAAATTTTCAGCTAAGCTTAGGTCTTGCAATTTTATAGAGTTATAAATGAATAAATTATAATTTGTTTATGCATTTTCATGTAAAGCCATTATAGTTTATTGTTCCTTCCCGTCATTATTTTAAGGTAATTTAGTTTTTAAATGTTTTAAGAAAAAATCATGATATCTAGTGCTGTAGAAGTACAGTGTTGTACAAAGGTTTTCGCAATTTTTTTAATCGTGTTAGAGCGAAACCGTGTTGTAAGATGCCGTGCTGTAGGAGGGCTACCTGTACATAGAATTTTATTCTTTTGATAAATTTTCTTGATAACATTTTATTCAAAAGTCTTCCTATTTCTGAAACTTTAGAAAGCAATGCAACAGATTTAATCGTGCTGGAAAGTTTTATTCTATTTATACCCATCATGAGATTATTTTTCAAGAAGTACATACTTGTTACAGTTTTATTATTTTATTTTTTTACACATGAGAATATCTGACCCGTTTTGTACAATTCGATTCTTTTAAAACCTTTTCCGTAAACATTAGGCAATAAAGGTTAAATAAAAGAGCGAGTTTTTGTTGAAATATACCTTTCATTGTTCTGAAAGGAAACTTCACAGAATTAAGACTTTTATTTAAGGTATTGGTACTGATTTCTATTGATTTTCTTTTCAGAGCTTTAAGTCTCAAAAGAGAGTTTATTTTTGTTTAGCACTTCACAGAAATGAACTTTTACACTGGCGATTCGACGATGTTTTTGACTGATTAAAGTGGCTTTTCTTAGTTATTGTTTACTTTTGAGCAGGCTCTGCAGGAAAAGTTCCTTTCCTATTGTGTTTCGCTTCCTTCTGGATATTGCAGACCCCCCCCCCCCCTTTCGTATTTCTTCGAAATATTTTTGTGCGTTTCAAGATTTTTTTATAAATCTTTTGCTGTGTTACTTATAAACTAAATTCTCATCAAAAGAATGCTACTTATATCAATATGTGACAAATTCTTTCGGAAAGTATTCTGAAAGCATTCATGCATATAAAAAGTTTTGTTTTACCAACCAACTTTACAGCAAGGGATATTTTTTAAATCATGATTTTCCAGTTCTTGCAGTCCTTTTTACTCTTTCCTTTTCCCAAGTTCAATTTCCATCTTTGAGACCGAATGGGCCAATAGACTTTTTCTACCTTCTTTTTGGACTTTTCCCCATCTTTGTTCTGCTTATTTGGGTTAGATTGTTTGTGTATTGCCAGCCATTGGAAAAAAAAATAAATAAATAATAACAAAAAAAATTCCATATTTTCGAAAGTCACTTAAAATTCACCGCGTGTATGTAGAGTACAAGAGTTAAAACTGAGGGTGCGCAAGCATTTTTTTAAAAAGAGATTTTGATTGTTAGGGGAAACATACACGAACCCTAAAAGAGCTGAGTCAGAGAAGAGTGAACGGTGCGGTTATTAGGAAAAAATTCTATTGTGTTACAAAGTTGAATTATAGTAGACCAAATGTTTTACTGTTTTATTTATTTTTAAAATTAATTAATTAATTATTTTTTTATTCTTATACTACTCTTTCAAAAAAAAAAAAATCGATTATATTTCTTTGAAAGAGAACATTTTTCCCTAACACTTTTCAGACGGAAAAATAAAAAAGTTAGACAGGAAACAAAGTTTTTTTTGCTGAATATTTTAAAACGAGTTTAAATTTGAACGTACTCTGATCACTCATTCTATAATAGTTGTGGGCCCGGCCGCGTGTCGTTTGGTGGCAGGGCGCTCGTCTTGAGTCGTGCGGGGGGGGGGGGGGGTAGCTGCCGACTGCGGTCTATACCCACGGACGGGAATTCCACCCGGAAGGCCTTATAGCTGCTACGACGGGTCCCGTCTCGTGCATTGGAGCCTATCGGCAGCACGTCGGCTTTGGGTACTGAGGGTGCTCGGATGGAATCTCGAAAAGCGCCGATAAATACCTTCGTGTCTAGGCCGGATATGGTCACGTTAAATCCGTAGACGAGACAGTCCTTCTATGAGGTCAGTGAGTGGGGAAAGGTACGATACCCCCAGATGTCGCCCCTGGGGGGGGGTGCGCTCGGTCAAAATTGTGGGGGCACCTGGCTAAATCGGATTCCGATCCTTGTGGTGCTATGATAAACCGGAGTTGCACTACTCAGACCGAAGCCTATATTGATCTTGTGTGGAACTTCCAGCCAGGGGGCATTAAGAACAATAACCGTTAGCAATGTAATCGCAGACGATCTCAGTTCTTTCCCTTCCCTCTGATTTGCTCTCTATCAACGATTTCTATTGGATGTCTTATTCAATGCTGTTATTGGCTCTTTCTGGATCTAAGTGTATAAATACATGTGATGTTCTTTTTCAGTTAGTTCTATGTAGGTCTATGTCAGTCTGTGTTGTAGCTTGTATATGTTTGACCGACTATTAATAAATTTCAAATTTCCCGGTCCATGGAACTCTTGTAATTTAATACACTTGCCTCTTTTATTACAACAACAACATATTTATAACCTAAGGAGTTCTTTTTTTAAAAGGTCTTTTAAATACTGTATAAAGATCCTGACGACTAAATACTCACGTTTGATTTTATTTCCCCCTTTAAGGTACATATTTTTTATATAACATGTTACTTTTTCCCTTCTCCACAATTTTCATATTTAGGAGTGATGGCGTCACATATGGTGATAGTATTTTAGAAGTGAGTTCAAGTGAAGAAGAGAGCTTTTGTTTAAAGTTAAGTTTTAAGCTAAACGTGAGGAGTTTTATGTAATCGTAATTTCCCCACTCTGAGCTTTTTCAACTAGGTATGGGGCAGAGTGCAATGAATTACCTGGCACTGCTGAATCAGACTATTGTTGTTCTATGAAGAGCGAGGAAAAAAGAAGCAGTGTTATTGGAGTGTTGTAATACTAGAAAAGGTTTGTAATCCTTCTTTGTATTTTCCACAGAGAGCGTGTAAAAATCTAACGCCAACCATTAAAATATAACGTCAGGGTAAATGCCAACGTCTTGAGTTTTCTTTTACATTAATTTCTTATGGAAAAACAAAGCAACCTGGGCGAGGGGAAAGATAGCCAGAATGCTATGAGGGTCGTCAATTTTTTTTTTCTTTTTTTTTGGGGGGGGGGGGGGGGCTTTTTCCGTTTTCACCCATGCTTTAAATAGCACGGATGGTCTGGAGTTTTCAGTGAATTTTACTTTTAAATAAATATGTCATTATATTTGAAACACTATCTGAGGATTTCGTTAGACATTCGGTCCGGGACGAAACTAGACGAGATTGTTAAAAATATGGGATGTAAGACTACATCTCGCCTAGCCAAAGATCGAACGTATGCACTTTTCTCTTTTTAATGGAGGCAGTACTTGTTGGCAGTGTGTTAAACTGATCTCTGTTTGGTGGTAGGACTCGTTTGCATTGTACGTATTTTCTTTATATTCGCTTAATCATCTATCCCACATTAAGTCATCATTATGATCTTAAAAAATCTCTTTAACATAAAATTCATACCGAAACACTGGTGTGTTAAAGTAAAGGCAATAAAAATGACTTATCAGATCATGTCATACTGACAGATTTTTTTCTAACTGTATTTCAGATACACTGCCTTATAATTGAACCATGCTTATTGGGAATGACAATAGTGAGCAAAAGTTTATGACTAACCATAAGGAAAATTGTTTTAGAAGACTACCAATAAAAGACGATCGATTAATACGTTGTGCAACGCTTTAACAACTAGGTCTTTTAAGGAAATAAAAGTTCTAACTACTGATAAAAGCAAATTGTGGAAGTCGTAGTAGAGTATTTAGAAGTCTGAAAAGGGAAAATGGGATGATGTACAGGAAAGTCACATAAAGCATTAAATGAAAGCTGAGGCTTGCTTTCTCTAAGAAGTAGAAGAATTTGACTGTTGAACAGAGAAGAAAATATCTAATTTCTAATGAACCCATATAAGAATTTAATAAACGCACAAGGAGTTACATGCCCCAAGGGCAAAATTGTTGATAGGAAATACAACTTGTGTCATGAAACTTCTTCTAAAACACTATTGGACAGGGGTTTACATCGAGTTATGGTATACTGCTCTGTATTTATTACTGGCAAAGCATAACAAAATTATGCTAAATATTTAGAGGGGATGTAAGAGAAATTGCCATCACACTTGCATATATACAAATATTCTATCTTCGTCCATCTAAAGAGTAATATGCCTCAAGGGAGAGGTCTTAAAACTACAAATTACTTCAAAGCAAATGAAATTTCATGGGGCAAAAAGTCAGTCAAAAGAACACCTTACCTATCCAAGTAGATATATGCCATAATTTTCAGTCTCAGTGTTGCTGTTTTGAATTTTTTTCGTCTCGTACGGGAATATGAATGATGCCACTTCATTTCTGGTTGGTAGTGGGTGGCCTGTGTCTCGTCTCCTGTCACAAAATGACTTAAGAATTCATTGCCACCGCGATTAGACCGGTCCTACAATTGAGAGGGAGGCAGCCATGTGTTTGTTTTCATCCTTCACCATTTTTGGGCCTATCTTGCACAAATTTTTATGTACTGGAGGCATCCCTAGACAATTTCATAAACATTCTCATTAAGATCGAGGAACTTGAGGAAGTGCTTTATGAATTTCATTAATAGCGAACAGCCGGTTTCCTCGAACATGATCATTAGGGATACGTAATTTTCATATTCACGAAATGAATGCGAATAAATGCGAAATTTGCCGATATGAGCGAATAAATACGAAAATTATTTTTTTACTAATTTTCGGTGAAAACTCGGTGTTAAATGGCTTTTTTAGCGAAATTAAGTAATTATAGTAGTAATTTATTAACATAATTGCTTAACTAAGATCATTCGAGGTCTTTAACTGAGAAATCTCACTCTCTTCAGATTTCCTTCGAATTTCACCCAGACAGTTTGTTCGTACCAGAGTAAAACCTAAAAATCTAACTGTAAAAATCAACCATCAAGTTTTGTGGAAGAATTTAGTAGATTTAAGAACGTCTCTTGAGCAAGGGTATTTCATCTACTTACAGTAGTCAACCAAGATACTCCTGTTAATGCTATACAGATTTTAATTTCAACGAAATATTGCTACCTTAACTTTTCAAAGGCAGCCATACAAAGCCTTTATAGTTCCAGAGTATATGCTGAGAGATATTTTAGTATGTACAATATAGTAATTAATGACAGAAGTAAAAGACAATGAACATAATGTGGAGACTACTACAATGAACTAAGAATTTTTATTTTTATTTATTCAAGTAAGTAAAATAGTAATTTTTTTAATAAAAGCAAACATTTTGAATTTATATTTTTTGGGGAATAAATGCAAAATTTTATACATTGTATTTTTTGTTGCGAAATTTCGATACTTTTTATGCGAAATTTACGTATCCCTAATGATCATATACCTGTTTTGTCAGCTCATCAGTGATGACAGTAAGACCAGATCGACCTTCATTGTGGACGTTGCCCTTGTAGAGTGAAACAAGCAGCACCATTTTCGGACATTTCCTTCGTCCATCTCGTTTCCATACAAACTTCAACGACTTATTAATGAACCGTGGCGATAAATTTCTGATGAACGAATATTTTTTAACCTTTAGAAAAGGTATCACCGAACGCACGAAATGAATGAGATCTGAAAGATTTGACCACTGCTAAATATTTTTGTAAAGTTTTGAAGATCGTCGAGCAAATGTGGTTGTGCAACACATCACAACTATTGTTTAATCAACACATGTGTCGATTAAACGCTAGTTCTGATGTAAAATCGAGGATCTTTTTATCCTGGGTTCGATTCTCGTGCCAAATGAAGTTCTAAAATAAGTAAAGAAATTTAAGATGGCGAGTGGTTTCCTGCTTTCGAAATTGGTTAACTAATAATGTCTTCATATTTTCAACCATTTTTTAGAATGAATTATATCCGGATAAGATGCTCTAAAAACTCCAGTATCGTGCACGATGAAGCAAATTTTGCATCAAAAACGTCCAAGATAAATAAAATTCATGATTTTGGCGATATATTTTCTTTGAAGACACTAATGCATCAAATATGTAAAACTCAGATGCATGAGATTCCCTGAAGAAATACCATGTTTCGCCTGTTCATTTATGAGCGATTAAAGTTTATCCGGCCGTACTCGATCGAAAAAGGCATCCAATTCTATGTTTTTTGATTTATATACGGAGATACTGACCCTCTTCTTAGTTGAGAAAATTTAATATCTACATGTCAGCATGAGATGTCACTCGGCGAGTTTCGAGTCCCGCGCAAACAAACAAGATGAAAGAGAAAACTTTGAGAAAAGAATTCCACGCGAAATTAATTTTTGATGTCGAAATTTACGAGTTTTTTTTAGAAACAGAATGTATCTGGAGTCAAACTTGCATGAGATGTGATAAAATCACCAATGTGAGAACATTTTTTTTTATACTGACGTCAGAAACCAAGAAAAAAACGGTGACCCCGATGATTAAAAAAAATTAAAGAAAAAAAAGTCATTTAAAAAAATATCGGGCTTGATAGCTGAAAATATTTTTCTTAGGCAGAAAAAAATCAATTTTTCTAAATCAGCCTGATATAAAGTATACATAACTGTACAGTATATATATATATATATATATATATATATATATATATATATATATCCCCTAATAGTTGTCCTGTTCTGTGTATGTATCTGTCATGTAACGCTTCCGAAGCGACCGCTTCATAAATATATCAGCCTATGGCATCCATTTTGTTTTATGAGTTAGGCTTAACAAGTTAAAAGTAAAGTTCAAAAAGATTATTTGCTCTCTAAACCCAAATAATTTATTAGAAACAACGTAATATCGACACAAATCAACTTTATTTCGATGTTTCGACGGCTGTAATAAACGGTTATGACAGTTAAAAAACAGCTTGCCACCGTTTAGAAATGTTCTCAGCATAAAATATCCTTTCATTGTAACATATTTTCGTTGTGATTTTCATATTCATTAGAGAATTATCTCTTTTCCGCCACGTTTCGCGTTATCATAGTGTTTAAATTAATTTAATAACAAGTATTCATTTTATATACTCAGAACTTGAAAATGTAAACACGAGTGAGTCATTCATTCACCGTGATTCATTCATCGTCGTTAATTTAAGAAAAATTGAATCAGAGAATTTTTTTCACAGTAAAACAGTTTTTTATTATATTATTTTTTTAATATATATATTTATAACACACGTGGCTTTCATGTGATTTTTCGTAAAGCATTTTATTACGATGATAATGTTTTTAATTTCTGTTAATTATTATATTTCTAATATTACTTTTAATAGTACTTTTATAACGATTTGTATTTTACCATCAAGTTTTGACGGGTACTATCTAGTATATATATATTATATGATAAAACTGTTATTCAAGGTGAGTCTGACGAATGCTGCATAGCTTGGGATTTCAGTGTCAGATTCTGCGGGTTTGATACCCATGATTGATATGAGGGTTTATTATCAATCGAAATCAGCTTCAGACTACATGTACTGTGCATTGATTCCTTGAGTATAGCGAAAGGTAACCACGACGCTCTCACTTAACCAACAAAACATACTACACTGCCAACTACTAAAGTTGTTAGACGTTGGAAGTGAACAAAATTGTGAAAGCCCAGGCCCCTCGCATCTGACAACGCATCTTAGCATTCCGAAATCTCAACTTAATACCCGCCTGCTTAGTAATGCCCTCTAGAGGATGTTGTTCCTCCAACGAATAAATTAGCAAGGAAAATTCTCGTGGCTCACGCAATGTCAATCAGGATGTGAAAATTGGAGGTTTGATTATAATTTTAATAGAACATTAAGGCGGCGTCTGAGTTGACGTCGCAGCTGTTGTATATTACCATATTAGGCTATTATGTATCCCATATTAGACTATTTTGAATTTTCCTCTTAGTATTAGTCACGAAATGCATATTTAAAAAATATTTTCTGCTTCTGAAGGTAAACATTTTATTCTAGAGTGCATACGTTATAGAATAAAAAAAAATTGAGTTGTTAATTTTTTTTACAGGACATTAAATTTCCGTTTTTTTGGACCGTAGGACGCACCTTTTTACATAGAAAAATAGACTTAAAATTTGGGTGCGTCTTATGGTCCGAAGGTAATATTAAAATAAAATGAATATTTTATTTTGTGTATTATATACATTTATTATACAGGGTCATCGAAAAAAATTGGACACATTTCGAAAGCTCATAATTATAAAATAAATTGAGCAAACCCAATAATATTCTTTTCAAACAACTTGGCAAGTGTCCAAGATTTCTAAATGTAACTGGTACGCAACCGTGATGTTGAGCGTTGCGCAGAAGCGATGCGAGGTGGAAGAGGTCTTCGTTCGGCTTTCCGTCAGTGCAATGGCGACCGTTCAGGAGAAAGCTGAATGTGTGTTGTAGTTAGAGGAGTACAAATCTGTTAAAACAGTTCAGTGAAATTTCCGTCGTTTTTATCGCAAACAACTACCGCTTGAGCTTTCTCCTGAACAGTCCCCTTTGCACTGACGGAAAGCCCAACGAAGAACTCTTCCACCTCGCATCGCTTCTGCGCAACGCTCAACGTCACGGTGCGTACCAGTTTAGAAATATTTAAAATTTGCCAAGTTGTTTGAAAAGAATATTATTGCGGTTGCTCAATTTATTTTAGAATTATGAGCTTTCGAAATGTGTCCAACCTTTTTCGATGACCCTGTATATATGATATATATACTTATATATATATATTATTTATTATATTTATTATATATATATTTATTAAATATAGATTTTATCTTTATTAAGTACGAAATTGAAAATATCTTTGTATATCTAACAAAATACAAAATATTCTTTTCTAAAAATCCTCCCGTAAATTTGAGGTTCGTATTATGGTCCAAAAAATGAGGTATACTAAAATAAATTTTTTTTCTAGAAAATAATATTAAAATAATATTTGGAAAACACTTACATTGCATTTATAGATCGGCTGTCAAATGTAGAAAACAAAATTTAGAAAAAAAAACGTCTCTTTTGGTAATCTGTGACTAGAGACTGAGAGAGAAATTTCCCATATGTCAACATTGGGATTTAGGACCTGTGAGGTCAACTGATCTGCAGACTTTAATACGACTCTTGAATGAGATTCCGTCTGAAGGTAATTCTAGAGTCTATGAGAGCCGGGAAGTTAAGTGATTTGTAGCTAGCCAGACTTAAATCGTTGAGAATAACATTTCTTAGCAACTTGTGAAAAATTTTCACGCAATAAAGACAGCGTTAATCTGGGGTACGTTATACAAATTAAAGTGCTGCAGAAAAATAAAGGAAATAAAAGATAAAAAGATGCTAAGTTTAAATGGTGTGTTCAAAATTTTGTAGATGTATATATATATATATATATATATATATATATATATATATATATATATATATATATATATATATATATAATTCGGCGCCGCTATCCAAATTTTATTTATACTCTTGCACTATTTTCCGAGACTAAATTTGTGCACGGTCCCGGCTAGATGAGTTTTATCATGCAGAAACGGCAAAAATCATCCAAATTAACCCTTTAAAACTCTTTCAGAAACTTCTGTTTTCAGCGAGAGACTGACGTATCACATAGTTTGATCAGGTGACCGACCGACCTTATAAAAATTACGTGTTTTGGCGCAAAGCAGGTAGATGTATTTTCGGTTGTCGAGCGGAACGCGTCATTTCGTTGCTGGATATCATGTCGCGTTACCGGGTCGTTCCACTGATGACATTGAAAACGGAGTGACCATTTACTAATTGAATAATGACAGTTATAAAGCTCTATGGAGATTTATTTCGACAAAACTACAAACTGGCGAAATATTGATGGAATACGACCAAATGCCTACAACTGCCGGGCATTATATACTATATATATATGTATATATATATATATATATATATATATATATATATATATATATATATATATATATATATATATATATATATATATATATATATATGCAATATTAAAGTAGTCGGACTCTAAGCAAATTATGGCTTTGATTTGTATTTTATCGTCTATAGATTCAAAGACTGTGGTGACTTATCTAGATATGTTTTTTACGAAATATAGAAGAGTTTGGTAGGAATGCTATTGATCATGGAGTGTAACTAGCTAGTGATAATGTACAAGAGAGAAATTCTTATCGAAATCGTAGCCACCGTTCCAGGTTATTCCCGAGGGTTCAAGATTTCACAGGACTGAGATCCAGTCTCTAGTGTAAATTATACTCCAATCTCATTAGAAACAAACGGCTCCCGCACATGCTGAACTTTGAGATAGAGAGTATTTTCTTACTGAAAAAGTGAGTTTATAATCAACTCGATAATACTGCCATATTGCAGGAAAGAGTGAATTGCTCAGAATATTTAGACGCTGATTCAATTTCACGATTCCGAATGTAGTACAACGAACAAAAAGTATTCCAACGTTCGGGTGAAACTATTTACAATCCTGACATCACAGCTTCTATATTCATCTGGTAAAACTGTTAAATTTACGAAAAACCACAAACACACAAACAGAGAAAGATAAAAGTCAAGGTTTGGAGTCTTCAATATTCTTTTAATCATCTAGTTCTTGTTTTTTTAGAAAATGCACTAACCGACATGAATAGGAAACTTTAATTAAACACAGAATTAATTTAGTATCAACGAATTTGTTTATATGTTTCGTCAAACTTTGGATGAACTTCGCTTAGATTAAATATGTTACCTTTGCCGGTGAATTTTAACATGTAGAGTCTGATTACTTTTAATAACATCGTATATATATATATATATATATATATATATATATATATATATATATATATATATATATATATATATATATATGTATATACACACTTATTAAAGCTAGAAATTTTGGATGCAGGATTATTATTCCACTCAGGAATGAATTGAATGTTTAAAAAAATCCCCCACAAAATGTTATTTTTTTTCGATTGTCTGCGCCCATACTTTACAATAAGTTATTGTAATTTATTTCTTAATAGGCAAAATCTTCAAAGCATTTTCCCTTTAACTCGGAAATTTTGGGCTATATTTAGCTACAATATTCTTGCTACCATCTCCGCACATCGTTACTTCGAAAAGGGATGGCATTTCATTATACAATCCTGTTATACAGAAATATTAAACTGCATTGAAAACCTATTAAGTATTCACAATTAAGAAGAATGAAACTGCATCTTGGAAGTTAATGTGCTTGCAAACTTAAGGGGAATATGCGCCCGTGAATAGAAATTTGCTTTGCTGAAAAACGTGACCCCAAATAATAGGGTTAGTTATCCAGAAATTTTAGCGAAAGTTAAATATTGAAAGGAATACCTTTTATTACAAAGTTTTGCTAATGCACTCTTTTGCATGTGAAATTCTTTT
Organism: Dolomedes plantarius; assembly: GCA_907164885.2. Classification (NCBI taxonomy): domain Eukaryota; kingdom Metazoa; phylum Arthropoda; class Arachnida; order Araneae; family Dolomedidae; genus Dolomedes; species Dolomedes plantarius. The sequence goes on along the minus strand of OU015491.1, from coordinate 97,385,290 downwards.
TAAACCTAAAAAGCACTAAAAGAAACCCCTTTGTTGTGTGATAATCATATTTGAATAATGAGGATAGAGAACCTTGAATTAAGCCATCTAATGCGAATGTGCATCAATACTTCTTCTAATTCTGATTTGTAATTATTTTCTCCATTATAGTTATACTGAATAAAGAAAAATGTTAGTAACCTAACAGACAATTAGTTTAGAGATAAGTTGAGAGTTATGCAGGAACTAAATTATTGAATTTACTGTCTACGAGCGAATATTCTTGACAAAAGAACTAACGTTTGAAAGTGAGAACTATTCAGTCTTGGGAGGGGGCTTCCAAGAATTAATAGTTTAGTTCATCAAATTATCAAGAGAAATAACACTCATCAAAATCCAATTAATGACGATAACTTATGGGCACTTGAACGGAATGCTGTGATTGGTTATACTCAATAATTGTTTGGATTAAACACGACATGAGCAAGTGTTATAAAGACTCATGGAGTATATCTGTTAATACTCAAGTCTTTATAACTGTTTTTGTAACCGCCATATATTGGCAGAAAAGAAAAAATGAATTATTGCCATGAAAGGCGATGCACGCAAAATCTGGTGGCTTGAGCCCGTATTGCGCAGGTGCGAAATACAGCTTGGCGCAGTTCATGGCTAGCTTCGTAAAATAACCACAGAGAGCTCTTGGAACTGGAGTGAGGAGGTGATACTTTTGGAGCTGGTGATGGTGTGCGGGAGTGAGGTACAAGGCATGGCAGATAGATATTAAGTATTTCCTTTTCCATTATGTTTAGTTAAATAAATTTCTTATTTGCTCCTTACCCCCTTGTCCGTCACTTAATTTACTATAGTAGATAATGTTTCATTTGTGTGAATTAATTTGATGAGTATAGTACTCTGCTTAGCACGTGGGTCAGGCTGTCTATAGGGTTAGGTATTTCTTGCTAGGTTAAGTGCAGTTACCCTGAAAACCTAACTACTTTATTTAATATGTATTTTACCTGAGACAACCTGTCTGGGTTATCTTTCATATCGCATTGTTTCCTGAAGTTAAATCTGTAACTTAATTTAATACACAACGCTTTTTCTTGTCTCGCCATTTCATTTTTGGCTGGCTCAACTTTTCGCTTATTTGCTACCACTTGTTCCGATGCGGCTTCCCATTTGGCGCCGTAATTCTCGGCCACACAACAGCAAGCTCCGATCTTTTATGGATCAGAATTAGGCATTAAAATATGAATTGACAAACTTCTGTTGATCTCTCAATTTACACGCACAGTCACCTCTGGAATTTCACGAACTTAACGGATTGATTATTCGCCGTCAGCATAATTAAATGCGTTGTGTTTAGTTTGTACTACTCTGCTAAATCATGTGATGTAGAAGCGTAATGGTATAATGCCCCACGGAGTGTGGCCAAGAACAAATCTATTGTAAAGGCTGCAGAGGCAGGGGTAAATAGGCGCTTGTACACCAGGAGGAAATAGAAGAATAGCTGTCGGTGTGGCCACTGATAGCGATCTAAAGTCTATAAATATTGCAAGATAGATGGTCGTTATTTTATGGCCGACAGTAAAACCTTCAGATGATAAGGGTCAAAGTGGTATTGCAAATGAAAATTATGGTGGGGAGGTACTTCGTAGACTATGGACAGGGGCAGTATAATAAGGAACCAATTGGGGCAGGAACTACTGAGAGAAAAACAGCCCACTGCCCAATGAAAATGAGGGGCGGGCCAGAATGCCCCCCCCCCGTAAACGGACAACAGCCCCTCCAAGTAAGAAAGAAAAGGAGAGAAGGTCCAGATTTATCTTAGACATTTTTCTTAGAGCTCAGATCATGGAGGGTCTCGATTGCCTCAGAGTCTAGGAGAAGTGCCAGTAACCCGCCAAGATGATCCTGTATATGACGTGATTTTGGGTACCTGTCGTCGATGCCATCTTTCATCGCTGCATACTTCAGCTGTAGTAAGTGCCTCCCCATAGACTCTAAAAATCATTACTTTGACCATATAGTTTGCCTCTGCTTCTGAGTTCTCGTATGTAAAATGTTAATATGAAAGAGAATATTGTGCTAGTAGCAATTCCACTTTAATTGAATTTTGTGAATTATTAAATAAATGTATGTTAAAGGCAAATGCTTTGTCTTCCTTGCTTGCTCCAACACACGCTTGCATCCATTGTTTTAAGGTTATTTAATAACCAGTAATTTGGATTTCCCATTATGGTGACATTCAAAGCATAATGTTGTTACTGAATTTATTTTTCATTCATCCTAGATCTATAGATGATTTTGAAAAAAAAATAAGCTAATCATCTTTCCCTTAATTTTATTGTCCGTTTTTTGAACATTTAAAAGACCCTCTTGAAAATGCAAAGAAGTGATGTCTACCACGCTGTTGATGCGACGAACTTCAATATCTAGTTCTGAGGGTTGTCCATCTATAACCACGTACACTGTTTTACTTTATTATGCGTGTCCCTTATAATATATGGTAAACTCTTTGGGGACGAATGCAGCTAATTAACAGTATTATGATTTTAATTTCGGCATCAAAGGCCCCTGCTATAGTGTAGCTAGTATATAAGTCTTCATAAATTCGTTTCATATAGAAAATGGTATCGATTCTCATGTAAATACACTTTATAACATCTTGTTCGAAAGTTTAATGTCGGGGGCACTTAAGACAATACCTGATTTTCCACTATCGTGGAGGCTCTTCAACCCTAGCCTCGTGAGTATGGAAGGCTTAATACATATATCTAAAGTACAGCTAAAAATTACTGTGATTTAAGGACTTATCAATCCGGTTGGCTTGAAATCCCGGATTTGAGTTCGAGGAGCAGAAAAGTTGTCCCAAGTAAGCGAAAAATATGATGATATAATTGTTTACAAAATATATGGAACCCACCAGGGTTATGGGAATGTCCGTCTTATTCAAATGGGGGAGGGCAAGGTTACAGAGAGCAACTGAGCAGCTGATGTAACAGTTTGGGTGCCATATGTCGGGCCCTAGGTATTGTATTTTAAAAACTCATGACCAATACAGTAATGTTTTTTACATATTGCAGAATTTCATATCCTGATTATTCAGCTATCGATTAGTAAAACAATGTAGTCTATGTGCAATGTAGTCTACGTATTATGTAGACATCAATCTGCATATTTGTAGCAGCATTTCTATTGTTTGTGAGTACTTTAGTTTTTCCAAAGGTATTATTCCCCTTTATTTGTGATCTTTAATTTTCAAAGAGGACGATTGGCATCATGGTTCAATACATATTATGCATACAAAGATAAAAAATAAACCCTCTTTACGAATTAATATACATTTATGTAATTATTACTCAATTGTAGTGCGAAAAATTATCCAGCAAATATTCAATCATAAACGATATGATAGTTTTACTAATCGACAGCTGAATAATCAGAAAATGAAATTCTGCAGTATGTAAAATACATTACTGGATGGGTCATGAGTTTCTGAAATTACTTTGGTTTTGGCAGAAGAAAACACTTAATAAAACTCGTGGTAGAAACGTAAGTAATTAACCGATTCGACTTAGGCTTGCTGATGAAGATGAACAAATTTCCCGTTAACTATGCATTTAGTCTACGTATTACGTAGATATCAATCTGAATATTTGTAGCAGCATTTCTATTTTTTGTGAGTACTTTAGTTTTTAACCAAAGGTATAATTCCCCTTTATTTGTGGAAGGAAGATATGTCTTCAGAAAAAATTTAGTTGATTAAAAAAAGTTTGAATCAAAATTGATGTTGTAACACACTTTTTGGAGAAATTTAAGCATTGCTTTCTTTCAAATTTTAAAACTTTTCATACTGATACATTCTCATAAATACAATAACTATCATTTCCATTCTTTTGTATCTGAAACATGTAGGAGGTAGTACATTAACATAAAAGTTTTTGCGGGCATAAGAATTTTCCTAACATTATCTTATATTAATATAACCTTTTCTTTTTGCATATCAATTTTTTTCGAAGAAAATGAATTCTCCTCCTTGCTTTCACATCCCGTTTAGAATATATATATTTTTAAAATAAAAATATGCTGCCTTGCTTTTGAGAAACGGAAAATAAGTTTTATTTAGATGGAAGCTAACAACAGAAAAAAAATTCTATGAATATTGAATATATATTCAGATCAAGATACGAATTTAAAGGGAAAAAGCTTTTATTCATTTTCGTTTTTGATTAAGCGAAACTGATGCTTTTGTCACAGACGAGAATTCTGATATAAATGTGCATTAAAGTAATATGCGGTGAATGATTAAATTAATGATTGATCAATGAGGGGAGGTTTTGGGTTTTAATTTTAGTTACCAGTTAGCTTTTGCCTCCTGTCTTACTTCTTAACAAGTTTCTAATATTCTTTTTAGACGATCATTTTTCTATCACTGAATCTCATATTACGTTCTCCATACACATAGAGACCGTTTATTAAATACTGTAGCGGGATTCACCCGAAAGAGGTCCCGAATATTATCTAATAACTGAGGCGTTGCCGATGAGAGGTAAGTGCCTAGCTAGTTTGGTCTAGTTCTGAGTTAGGCACTTACCTCCTTTTCCACGCCATTAGCCTTGGAACAAACCCTTGTTTTTCAGAGTATTTTTTAAGAGAAAAAACACTTTTCTGAAATTTGGGCACTTATTTCCTTTTCATCGGCAACACCTCACTTGATAGGACGAGGCAATCTGAATGAAACAACGTACAATGTGCTCCTCACTAGATGGCACATCACATCACATGGATCTCGGATGAGGCGTGGTTCCATTCGTCGGGTTATGTTAACTCGCAAAACACTACTGAAAATCTTTTTCCCACTCACCAAACACTACTCCATGATGAAAAAGTTGGTGTGTTGTGCGTAATGTGTTAGTTGCGCATCATTTTCTTTGTCACCGATGTGTACCTGGACATTTTTGAAAAAGTCCGTGAATCAATTGGATGATCACGAGTTAACGGAGGTTACATCCATCAAGATGGAGCAACGTGTCACACATCGGCTAGGATCATGGTGGAAATTGAGTCTTTCATCGGCAACAGGGTCATTTGAAAAGGGGCTTTGGCCACCACGATTGCCGGATCTGACACAACCAAACTTTCTCCTTTGGGATGTCTATTGGAACAAGCCTCTCACTGGGGAAGATTTGAAGGAAAACATACCAACGTGATATTGCTGCTATTCGCCACGATATCCTTGCCCATACGTTTAGGAACATAGAGCGCATTGTCAAAATGTGTCTGGAAGAAAAGGAGATATTTTCCAGCATCGCATGTAACGTAATCGATTACGCATATCTTAAGGTATATAGTGTATATATTTGATTCAGACTGCTTCATTTTAATGGGAGTTATACAGAATATTCGGGGCCGCCTTCGAGTGAATCACTCTATAGATACGTAGATGGTAATTTCATGCCCACAAATAAGGCGAGTCAATACGCTAAAGCTGACAACTTGTTCTTACTGCGGCTCCACGCTAGAACGGGTTGATGAAAAGTTGGGCAAATAGAACTGTGAGGTGTGATGTCCTAAAAAAGGTGTTTCATTTACCAAGAGAGTTACAATTAAATTTGATACAATGTTGTATAAAAATCTGATATTTAATCTCTAGTCCTCACGTATTAATTTTTTTAAAATTTCTGGCTTAATACACTGTATTCTTCTATCTAGGCTTAGTAAATTGTTTATTAGTTCAGTCTTTGACATTTGCCAATAGCACCATGGATTTACTTGGTTCTAGGGGAAAATATAACAAGTAAGAATTTAATAAATTTATTATACAAGTTTTTGCTTTCATCTTAAATTTAGCGCAATAAAATGGCATTCAGAGTTTTCGGGAAATTAAAAAAATTCAGGATTAAAAAATATTATTTCATAAGTTTTAGTATTCCTGTTTAGTTTAGAGTCATACCCAACTAGAAAGTTCGCCTTAAACAGTTTTAAAGTGTAAAGTATCCACAATTTTGAGAAAATGGAGAAATTTAGCTCAAAATTTGAGAAATGTATCATTGAAGTTTTGACTGATTTGTTAAATTCAAGGAAAGGAAAATGTATCAAATGTTTTTACGAAAATATAAACTTTGATTCCGAATTTCAGAAACTTATTTTACAAATATTTATTTTCTTCTTAAATTTAGTGCAATGTAAACGTGCATTATATTTTCAGGAATTGACAAGTTTCAGCTTACACACAAGTACTTCATACAGTTGGTAATCGTTCTTTTGACTTATTTTGTAGATAGGGCTCTTTCCCATTTCCTAAAATATCTTCCTGACTTGTTCTGAAGGTTTGCATGGGTATCGTATATACACTATTAAGATGTGAAAAATAATGAATATAGTCATTGGTGAGTAGATTTAATGTCACGTTGCATCGCAAGTTCTAATGGATCCAAAGCGTATTTAGCTTTATTATTCATAACAAACTGTCATTTAGTATTCGAATGTTATAAAATGCCCATTTAGGTGTAGAGACAAATTTATATTGGAATGTATGCTTTAGTTATAAAACAACAATACATGTATGTTTATACACCTACTACTGGATATAAAGACGAGGTTATGCATTGAAATCTGACAGAAGAGTGTTTTATCCTAAATGGTGATATTGAGGGCTTTAATTAATTAGTCTTCAATTTAATTAAGTATTAGGCTCTCCGCGATATTAAGAAAATGATTCTTCAATTTGAGCTACACGAGCATTAAATTCGAATTCACGGAGAGTGCAATAAACTCCTAAAATGCCATCTTTTCCGTTTCAGTAAATTTCAATGCCTCTTCAATAGAACGCTCGCAACATATCTGACGTTTATCCCTGGGTCAATGTCCTGTATAACTTCTCTAAGTTCTAAGAAGTGAAGAGAACGATAGTTACATTTTATTAGTAGTAGTCTACATTTTATTTATAGTCTGAAGTTGCATATCTGATATATTCTAGAATAAATGCTTAATATAACTTCTGAGTATTCAGAAACGGTGAGTAACCAGTGCACCGAATACGGAATTTTACTTCAGGGTAGTCTGCTTCGTTTTGCATAAACATCTAGATTTTCTAAGCCGAAGTCAATTAGAACACAACTCTATGTAAAAATATTGTCTAAATTGATAACATAATTTTAAGGTAATTAGGATAAGTATTTTGGATTAATACTGATTCACAGGGAAAGGAGCTCACGGCAACAAACGAAGTATCTTAGCAAAAGAAAACCACTTTCTCAGTTTGGAATACTCTCGAAAACATATATTCTATTTACAAGAAGAAGCTTACTGAATTTTATGTGTGTATCCTTAAAATCTCAAATGTTCGTTTAATTGGGGTGCTTTAAAAGAAACATATTGTTCTAAAAGTGGTGCAAAGTAAAAAAGGAAAAACAGCAAAATTTACAAGAAATTGAAAAAAAAATGAAATTAAAAAAATTTCTTTATTCAGTCTCAAGAAATTCAATATTGTTAGTATTCTTCTGCATTATAGTACTTAAAATTACAGTTTTGATAAAACTGATCATAGTAAATTCCGTCTTTGAATAGTACACTTTGTCATGTATAGGCATCCCCTGTTAAAAATAAAGTTGTAGTCATTGACAGTCAGTAGAAATGATTCACAGCAAAGTGTTGCATAACTAAGTCACACCGAGAGTTGTATTTCCTGGGCTGAAGTTACGTTAATAAGTGTAGCGAGAGAGGCAAAGAAACACTTAGATAGATTTCTTGCTCGTTACCAGCTTGTGTCAGTTGCCAATATTTATTTATTGATCTACTGGTATCTGTATTTTCCTATCTCGCAATATTGGGTGATTCACTCGAAAGTGTCTCCGAATATTCTGCAATAACTCTCGCAAGGATGAAGCAATCTGAGCCAAAAATATACGCTAATATACCTTGGCGTATGTGTAATCGATTGCATTACATACGATGAAGGAAGTGATCTCCGTTTTCTTCCAGATGCGTTTCGACGCGGCGCTCCATGTCCCTGAACATATTGGCAAGGATGTTGAGGGGAATAGTAGCAATATCAAGTTGGATGTTTTGCTTCAAATCTTCCACAGTGCAAGGCTTTTTCCGATAGACTTTTTCCGAAGAAATAATATAGTGGTGTCAGATCCGACGACCGTGGTGGCCAAAGCCCCTTTGAAATGACCCTGTTGTCAACTTAAATATTCAATTTTCACCATGCTCCCAGTGACGTAGTGAGCATAACTGGCGCCCGGGGTACGATACCTTTTTGGCGCCCCCATGGTCTTGGGAACCAAATGGTCCTATGGTCTTTGGGACCATTTGGCGCCCCTCTGCGAGCGGCGCCCGGTGCATGATAGACCCCCTTTCCGCCTTCCCCCCTCGCTACGCCACTGCATGCTCCTTACCGATGTGTAACACGTTGCCCCATCTTGCTGAAAGTAAAATTAAGTTGACTCACGGTCACCCAGTTGATTCCCGAACTGTACAAAAATGGCCAGGTACACATCACTATCGAAGAAAATGGAGCTTATGATGCATAATCGACACATCGTGCACCAGACACCAACTTCTTGATCAACTTCTTGCGGTGTTTGGTGAATGGCAAAGAGATTTTCAGGTGCGGTTGTTTTGCAAGTTAATATAACTCGACAAATGGAACCACTCCTCATTCGAGAACAATGTGATGGGATGTACCATCTACTGAGGAGCACATTGTACGTTGTTTCTATCAGATTGCCGCGTCCTAGCGAGAGTTATTACTGAATATTCTGGGCCTCTCGATCTCGTGAATCACCTTATATAACTTCCTTATTTGTACTAAATTTGACTGATATCTCACCCTGAGGACTTATTCCAGTGCAGATGGCTATTTTGTAATTTGCCCGAAGAAAAATTGTGTGAGAAATGACGAAGTAAATGAAGTCGAATTGAATAATCCAGTCAAATAGCGGAAATGGGGGTGCTGTAAGACATTATTTGTCACTTATTTGTAAATGCATAGAGTTTTATAAATAAAGATTTAAATGCATAGAGTTACAGATTTCAACAATGTAGTTCTGTGAATCTCAGTTCGATTGGTGTTATGACGTCAAACTGGTGAGGTGAAGTATCAAGTAGCCAACTCCGTTAAACCGGGGAAAAGGGGGAGGGATGAGATTCCCCGGCTCGTTATGAATAGAATTCCAGACTAGTACTATTAAAAATAACCTGGCGTACAATCGAGGAATCCATTTGGTAAATTTCCCTCAGTTCTTGGTGCTCCTCTGACTAATATAAGTTACATAGTTAGTTTTAACACATTTTTATGTAAGAATTGAATAGTATCTCTATTATTCGTTGAAGAGGGAGACATTAGGATAATATGAAATGTATGTCGTACTAAGATATACCTTTCCAGTGCATCCAGATACCATGGACGTATGTATCGCCTTTGTTATAGACAATAGCTCATTATGGTAGGCTGGAGGGGAAAAATTAAAGTGTAGAATTTCTTTGAACTGATGACTGTTAGTGATGACTGACAACGTGCAATCATCCAGCTCACTAAGAGAGAACTGTCATCTATTACGAATTGCGCTACAAAATTTAAAGTACTTTGACGATGAGAAAAATACATGGATCAATCCCTCGTGGGAGGGGCCACTTAGGCAAATTATGCCATACAAAGTTGTTTTAATTGGTTCTCACTCATGTGCAGCGATGGGTACTAACGTAAATGCTCTAATAATATAAATTATTCTTTAAATCCCAGGGAGCATAAATAATGTTTGTAGAGAATAGCACTTCTACCCAGACTTGGGTGTATATAATTTGAAGTGGCACTCTAAATGAATTTGATACAAACACAGTTTATACATGAAACAATGTTTATTGAATTCGTTGCACATATAGAATTTGCTCTTACAGCAATAAGCATACGTACTACTTGTACGGAATATATATTAGCATTCAATAAAAATACACTTTGCAATACTCACAAACTAGAGAGTCAAACCAGCAGTTCTGCCACGTAAACTTTGGGACCCCTAAGCACAAGTGCCGGTTAACACCTGGAGCTGCTTACCTCTTAGCTCCCTTAACTCGGTTATCTATCAACCTTAACAACCTTTTTTACTTAATCAAGCTGCTTGGTATTTATACCAAGCGCGTATGCCGAAATTAGCATATCTCAAGCAGCTTCTTTAATTCATTCACTCAAAAGTTCGATTCTTGTGAATCGAATCTTGTGTATACCTTACATGTTTAAATACGTTATTAATATAGCTAGCTGTGAAAAGCTACTTGTTGATAATTTTTGTTCAACACACATTTTGAATTAAAACTCCAGAAATGAGATTCAGTTTTTTCAATCTGTACGTCAAATAATTTTTGTTCACGTCAGAATTGATTAACTAAAGACTACAATTTTAATTTTTTCTGAATGTAAGCCCAGGCCATGTGTATTGAATGAAGAGACCAATACCTCATATCGTAAGGCACAGAACAAAATCCATCTTGCAGCTGTCAATTGCGGGTTGATTTATCACGCTTCCTCGAAGGGAAATAAAATGTTCAATTTCGAAACTAGTTTTTCCAAAAATTTTTTATTGTATGAATATCGGGCGATCCTTTTTCTCAACTTTTGCGAGTGTATTATTTGTTACGTTACTGCCTTATTTATCAGAATTATCCTGTAGGGCACGAAGTCTCAAGGCTAGTAACACAATGATCATGAAAAAAAAAAAAAACGGATATCTTTTTCAAACTCATTTAAAATTTACAGAATTTAGGCTATCGGCAAACATTATCACCGCTTTCTTATTACCAAAACCTTTTCTATTTCAGAAAATATTGTCTTATCATAAAGTGACTCTGGAAATTATGCCCTACTGAAATACAACTGGCCGGTTTGGGATAACATACGAGAGTTCCAGTTATCTACACAGGCGTTTTTATCGATTACCGTGCTATGCTACGATCACAGAAATTTAAAACTTAACGGATAACCCTAAACTAAATAATATGTTTAGAAAAAGACTGCATAGAAAGTAAGGAATCCCGTTTTGTCAGAGAAAATTAGCTTTTAATTACACAGCCGGTACATTTTCCCTTATGGCTAGAGATACGTAAATTTCGAATAAAAAATATCGAAATTTCGCAACAAAAATATACAATATATAAATTTTTGCATTTATTCGAAAACAAATATATAAATTAAAAAATTTCGCATTTATTAAAACAAAATTATAATTTTACTTACGTGGATAAGTAAGTATCAAAATTCTTAGTTAAAAGCTAACATTGTAGTAGTCTCCACATTATATTCCTCAAGTCTTTGCCTTCTGTCATTAATTGCTATGTTGTACATACTAAAATATCTCAGCATTTACTCTGTTAACGGGACTATAGAAGCTTTTTACAGCTGCTGCCTTTGCAAAGTTAAGGTAGCAGCATTTTGTTGCAATTAAGATCTGCATAACATCAACAGGAGTCCCTTGATTGGCTACTGTAAGTAGCTGAAATACCCTTGACTTTGGCACTCAAGAGACGTTCTTAAATCTACTAAATTGTTCCACAAAACTTGATGGTTGATTTTTACAGTTAGATTTTCAGGTTCGACTCCAGTAAGGAAAGAATGTCCGGGTGAAATTCGGAGCATATCCGAGGGAGAGTGAGATCTCTCAGTTAACGACCGCGGATGGTCTTAAGCAATTATGTTAATAAATTATTACCTAATTTCGCTTAAAATGCCCTTTATCACCGAGTTTTCGCCGAAAAGTATTAAAAAAATAATTTTCGAATTTATTCGCTCATATTGGCAAATTTCGCATTTATTCGTATCTATTTCATTACGAAAATTACGTATCCTTACTTATGGCGTTATACTTTCGTACTGTTCTCATAGCATTGATTCCATAAGCTGGTTATTTTCCGACGTAATTTTCGAATACTTTCTACTTGTTTACACAGAAATTATTGTGCTTGTTTAGGAATGGCGGCGATCCCAAAATAAGTTTTTGGAGAAATATTTAGAGGATTTTATAGGCAAATGAACACAGAGACATATTTTACCATTTCTCCTATTTTTTCTCCATCCTGTCCCAAAAATATTGAGCTATATGCTGGAAATCCGGTATGTCGTATTTTTATACACCTGACAAATCAGGACTGAGTTCTATAACTTCTTTATTTTTTTATGTCGCTTTGCGTTAGAAACATAGAGAAATTTCTGTTACAGTTCTGCCAGTTTCGACGAAAGGAACTGCCATTTTTATGCCAATGGGCTATAAAAAAATCGGGAATTTGGAATTTAACCGTGTAATATAATCGACTTAAAATTTATAATTTTCACGTTAATTTTATCAGGAGATTATTAATTCTGACTTATTCATTTCAACTGTACAAATGGAACAAAAATGTTGATCATAATGCTCTAGATGAGGCATTAATAACGTCGGTCGCGATTTATCGGTTAATGATGCAATTATTTTTTATCGATTGCCATTAATAAATTTTTACTGGAACGTAAAAATTTATCCAACTTTCCGAACATGTTGCCACTATTAATGGGCTTTGCGTCAACTAATTTTTATCAGAAATGAATAAATCAGGAACTTCGCTGCAGGACTGACAACCGCTTAAAAGATTTAAAAAAAGATTGATAACGTAGTTTCTTTTTAATGGGCTTCCCGTAATAAAGCGCAGAAATAATTGCAGTAAAGCGTTCAACATTCCGGAATGAATTATTTTAACTCTTAAGGTAAAAATCATCATATTCCAGAGTGATATTTATATCAAAGCAAATGTTTTCGAAAACAAATTTTGGATATATTTGCCATGAGATAAATAGTCTAGTTTGATAAAATTATCTGAACATTTCAACAGTTTGATTCAACATGTTTGTACCAATTCACGTATCAGGAAATATGCATTATAAAAAATTTAAATTATTGCGATTGCATTTTTATTTGCAGCGAAATGGCCTACTGGCAAGAAAGGTGATCGGACCCACGACCTTTAGACCCTGAAGTCAGTGTCCAAATCCATAGATTATCCTGCGATCATCATAATTGAATTCCATCTTACGAATGTCATTCCTTACAATAGGCGTAGCGTCGGGGAGGGGGGTGGACGTACCCACCCACTTAACTTGAAATAAATTAAAATATTAATAGAAGTTCAGTTAAAATCAGAAAATTGTAGAAAACTTTTAAGAAAGTTGGTTTTTCCCCGCTTTTTCACACTGTGAAACTGAACATACCGATTATGTCTTTAGCCTAAACATAGTTTTTACCAATAATATGATCCATAAAAAAATTCGATGCAACATTTTTTTCTCATTTTATTTATATTATATTTATTTTTCTCATCGTATAACTTTTGAATACTACTGAAACATCAATTCTATTGTTATTCAGTTTTAAAAAAATCATAATATTATTTCATATTTTAAGGACCTTCCGGTTATCAATGCGCTGAGGAGGGCCCTAACTGAATTCGATTCGTGCCTCCCCCCCCCAAAAAAAAGTTAGAAGCACGCTACGCCTAAGTTCCTTACCTATTACTTTTCTTTTGCGGCCACAGTACTAAAGATGTTAGCTTTTTGACTCAGAGTTTTGCGTGTGGCTGGATATATTTATTTGTATATTCTTTAGACTATGCTGATTTTCTCTCCAAGATGAATAGTTTTCTATTTGCCTCCTGTTTTTCCAATGCCGACTTCCTGCCAGGAGCGGTTATCGAACCCATGAGCTCCGAATGCAGCCAGATTCCTAGCCACTTGACTACACTGACAGTGTGGGGGGAATTTTACCTTAACATCCTCATATACAGTAGAAACTCGATCGATCGTTCCCAGAATCATCGTTTTCCCATATGTGTCGTTTATTTCATCCAGTCTCGATTATGATACTTCTTTGTTTTGTTCCAGCATCTATAGTTTTCCCGTATTTATCTTTCAGTGCAATAGGTCTCTTCAAAAACGATGGATCGAGGTACCACTGTATATAGTTATGTAAGCTAACTAGCTCTATGGAATTGTTTACTAACACTGTAAAACTGGGGAAAACGGGAAGTATTGCGGAGAAAACCCCACCGCAAGATTTTCCTCTTTTAAAGAATTTTCAGTTATCGCCTTTTAACACTTTTAATACGATATGATTTTCCCCCTTTTATTTAAACTCTTTTTTCACGTGAAACGTGTTTAATTTAAAATGCTAATTGAAGTTTCGAAATCTGTAAAAGTTTGTGAAAAAAGGACTTGAAATTATATTGCGAACATTCATTTATATTTTCTTATAACGCCTTTTTAGAAAAAAATTCTGAGTAGGTGGAGAATGAATTGACTCCAAATGTTTATAATTAGTGCGTAGGTTTGTTATTTTTTTCTTAGTGCTTTCTGAACATATAGTTTAACATATAGTTTTCCTATCTTATAACAAATCTCATTGTAGTGTTCACTAATAAATAGGGAGAAGACGGAAGGCCTATAACTTCGGAAGTGAGTATTTCAAAATAGTCTATCTTTATACAGATACATAGAGAGAAAATAAATTCAGAGATAGTGAAAATAATAGATGTTTCAAAGATTTAAAAAAATGCGAAAGAGCAAAAGGAAAATGAATTATTTAATTTACCATTTCGTTCCCTGCTTCAATTCAATAGGTAACCATGATACTGCATAACATTTCCGACATCACTTGTGATAAAAAAAAAGTTGAATTTTTACACAGAAACAGCGCCAGTCTTTTGCACATTTAAAAAGGAAAGCTCTGAACTAATTTTTTAAAGCGAATATAGGCTTTCAAACAAAAAAAAAAGATCAAGATCTCGGAGTTCCCGCCGGTGTAATTTTATTACTAGACTGCAGTCAAGTTACTCCTTTTGTGAGCTGCATTCGATACAGTTTTGTAGAATGTAAGTAGAAGTAAAGAAACGCTGTTTTATACTGTGAAAGTACAAAATAAAAGGAAACGAGAATAAGGTATTGAAGTCGAAATCGCCGACGAAAAGAGGAGGAATTTTAAGAATGCTTTCAAATAATTTAACTTTTTTTTTTCCGTCTCAAGATCATTCACAGTTTCAAAATCACAGTATTAAGAACGTATTAAGCAAAAGTATTAAGAAGTTGAAATAGAACATTTATTTGTTTTCAGTTTCATTATCTATTTGTCTATCTAGATATTGATTTCTAAAGTTTATTAGATTATTATGTCTACTCTGTAGACCGAATAATTAAGAAAAGAGTTGAACTTGAATATTTATTTATTTTTAATTTTAATATGTGTCTGTATATATATATATATATATACACATTAATTCTTTAAGATTAGCATTTCTATTCGGTAGTTTTCTAGCTAATTATACAACAAGCTTGAAAATTACATTTAAACAGCCCAGGGGACGTAATCACACTGGTTAGGGTTAACTATTATGTGCAAAGTGTTTTGTGTATGAATATTTATGGTAATGATTTCTTAATTTTACGTGTCGAAATTCCAGATCTACTTAAAAGCGTTCACCCTAGCCTCTAGAATTAATCGCGGAACTGACACTTTTATTTCATATTTTTGTAGGCAGTCAGTCTTTTAGTTGCGATATTCTTCCCTGAGTTCGTGACGAATTTGACTCTATTCCATGGAACATCAATTGTCATAATCTGAAACCTCCCTCTCTTCAAATTTCTTTGGCTACTATTGAAAGAGGTGACTGATTTAAATAGTCTGTTTTTGTCTGAATTCCTCAGAATTGTAAATTGGATGTCCATTCAGATCTAATTTTCTTTAATTATTAGGGGCTAAAGTGAACGGTTTTCATCCACTGTGGAAAAGTTTTCTGACACGGCTTGTACTCTAGTGAACATCGAGAACTTTATATAACAGAGGCAAGTCATAACTGAACAATACGTAAAACCAACCAAAATTCGAAGGTAGCTTAATTTTCTTGCATTTTTTGAAGTCTTTTCAACATCTTTCAAATTCTATTCGAATATATTTTTTGTAGTAAAAAGATCTGTGGTACCGTAAAATTTTGACTAAAATACGCACTCGTGTATAATACGGATGCTTGATTTTGCGCGAAATTTTTGGAAAAAATTAAAATTTGACTATAATACGCACCCATAACTTTTCTATATATTTTTTAAAATTGCACAAATATTTAGTAACATAAATAAAATTTGTAATGAAAATAAACGATAGCGTTAAATTCGGTAGAAAAAAACTTAAATTTTCAATTCAAAGCAAACAATACTCTCATATTATCAGTATTAATCCCTTTAATAGAATACAGCTCATCTATTGTTTGTCGTTTATTCAATGTTTAAAACTACGTTTTTTTGTACACGAGTATAATACGCACCCTCATTTTTGCGGACTAAAATGTGGAAAAAAGTGCGTATTATACTCAAGATTTTTCCGTGTTTATTTTCTATAATAATTCACTAGAACTTCTATTGTAAAAAATTAATTGAACCTCTTTTAAAAATAGTCATTTTATTATGTTCCAATGCTACTAAGAGACAAATGTTTAAAGTACAATTATTCATGATATTTCTTTACTATAATGCATGGGAATTTGCTGTTGTATTATCGAAAATAATGGTAAGCTGATTTTCTCAGGCACATCTGGTTGACGGCTACTTGACGTTTCTTCCGGTGACTTGGTAAATCGTGGAATGGTTTGAAGACGCTCGCTCCTTTTCTTCTTTATCTCCTTGCGTGGAATGGCTGAATTAACGATGAAAGACCTAATGCTGTGTAAAATAAATAAGGACTTTGAGCGTTGAGAAAGTTTCTCTAAATCCATTGTTGTTGATTTTTTTAAAAGTTTGTAAGAGAGACAAAATGGCTGAAATGAAATTAGATCAATTAAATTTCCCTTTTCTCTTTGTTCTATACCAAAATTATACAATTAATTACTTCACTTTGTTCTGGTGTGGAAAAATGGTAAGGTAAATCAATTTATATGGGTCCCTATAACCTTTTTACGGGAATCATTATTCCAAATTTTCTAGTTTACTCTGACCTGACAGCGGATTTTGTAACTTAAATACTTTTAAGAGATTTTAAACAATTAATATTCTTTTGATTCCCAACTAATATAAACTTTATTATAAATAAAAAGACTTAAAATACGTGAATCACATTATGCTCCAATGAAGCATTTAGCCAAAACGACTCTACCACTTAGTAACTCATTTTTACTTGCATGTTGTCTCTCATTATAAAGCAAACTGACTTCCAGAGGATATTGAACGTTGATCTGCAGTGTGGTGTCAATGCTTGATCAAGACTTTAAAAAAAAAAATCAATTTAAATAGAAAATATTTTGTTACAACAACAAGTCGAGGAACAGAATCTAAAGGGGGAGTACTCTTCAACGGATGGAGGGACACGTGTCACAGAATCGTTGGCCAGGTTCTTCCAGTTATCGAGGAGTTGAAACGATGAAGCATAAAACAGAAATGGGAAAAAGGCGCTCGACTCCTATCCTGCCTTGCGTCGCTCTGAGCAGGCGTGACTCGAAGATTATATTTGCGTTTACTTCGTTTCTTCTACAGAGAGGGAATTGGAATGGTAGTATTCAGGTGCCCTACCAGCGAGTTGAAATGACCAATGCATCTTCAAGTCGTGTCATGATTTTCATTACTGAAACTGGCATATCCCCTCCGAAGAGAGTCCAGGGGTGGTATGGGGCTCTTTAATCCTGCAAATAAAACCCTTTACTTTCCTTTGGGCGCTGTTAAAACGACGATTACTCTGTCCTACGCTCTTACTCTCTTTTTTCTTTACCATGGAATGACCAGAACCTTCCGGACAGATACGCAGGCAATTGCACCCCTAAATCAAGTTATGGTACTTGGGTTGAGTTCACCCTCGATATTCAAAGTTCAATCCCTCCAGAGTCCAAGTAATTTGGAGTTTGGGTGAACCCAAGCTCAATCGGGTTCGAAGTTTGTTTCTCTTAAGGCGAGTATACATACAGCGAACGAAGGGTAACGAACAAACTGGGCCAAACTTCAACCGAACAAATTCGTTATTCAGTTTGAAATTCGGTTGACCGCCCGCATTAACAAACCGAATGCGTCTGTTGCCATTCCTTTCTTTTCGTAAATTGAATTATTCTGGTGAGTACTCCAATCCACACTATATTGCATAACTCAGTTTACGATAACGACGAACGAAATTAAGTTTCCTTCGAGAAAGGAAAGTTCCATGCAAAATGTAAAAAGATTCCGAGCTAAACCGTAGACTCTGTACTCATGCAGAGAATGACAGCAAATAGAGGGTAACGAACTTCCTTTGATGTACCGTCTAGTGAGCAAATCGTGGAAAAGGCAAACAGATAAGTTAGGTGGTGTTCGTTGTACATATACATTTAGCGAACAACTTCGTTCGTTAGCTTCCGCTCGTTTTCATTCGATGTATGTATACTGGCATTTATAGTTTGAAAGATTTTAAGTACTCTTAAAAAGTAATCTAACAACGGTAAGTTCTGCAAAATAAAATTAAAAACTGTGGGCTCATTTTTGGTTAAGTATTTTTGGTAACAAAAAAAACATAAGAAACTGTCGCACAGCAATTCTTGTGCATGTCATGACAACTCTGTAAGGTTACCTAACAGGAAATTATCCAGTTTTGTATTTTATGAATATGTAGTTTTCAAATCCATATGTTAGTAAAAACTGATCACAATTTTTACACTAAACGAAACTTTATAAAAATTATTAAGTTATGATAACATCTAAAGGGCCTAATACGAGGGTCAGTAAATAAGTTAGTTGCAAACCTCCGTAAAAATTTCAATAAAGGAGACATTTCGTTCAAATTTTGTGGCAACAAAGAGCATCAGGTGCTGCGGCAGGTGCAGTAGCATCTTCGACGTGGCAGTTTTAGTTCGCTTACTAATCAGTCGTGAATATGTTTCGGCAGCTGCCAGAGACGTCCAAATTTGAAGTGCGTGCATTAACCCGCTTTCTTTGAGCAAAAATTGTGACTCTACTGACATTTATCGGCAGTTGCACGAAGTGTACGGTGATAACACAACATCGCTCCAAACTATCGCCTAGTGGTATCTCTCATTCGAGAATGGCCGTACAGATATCGAGAATAAGTTTCTTCAACTTCGACGACAGATGAGAACGTTGCACATGTGAATGAACTCATTCTTCAAAACAGACGTGCCACAATAGAGGAGATTGTCTCGTCTATTGACTGAACAACACAATGTGCAACGATTTGAAAGTGTTCTTGCAATTTTGGGACATTATCAACAGGAAGGAAATACATTTTGGGACTAAATCGGGACTGGTGATGACTTGGGTTCATCATTTCTCATCTGAAATGAAACCTATCTTACTTGAAAGAAATGCATCCATCCGCAGGAAAAGTGATGCTGGTGCTGTTTTTCGATAGAGAAAGTGCAGTGCATACCGAATTCTTGCCGAAGAGTGCCACAATTAATGCAGAGTCTTATTGTGAAACTCCGAAGTGGTTGCGAAAGTCGCTTAAAGATCAACGACCAGGCAAACTTTCAAAAGGCATTGTGCTCTTGCATTGAGACCGCATGCGGCAACCCTAACGAGGGATCTTTTGAAAAAGTTTAAGTAGGAAGTGTGGAATCTTGCGCCACGTGACTTCCACGTCTTCGGTCCCATGAAACAAGAACTTGCAACGCGACGATATCACTCTGATAAAGAGGTAAAAGTTGCAACCCAACAATGGTTATCTCACATTGGAAGGCAATTCTTAGCAGATGGCATAGAAAACTGCTGTCACGCCCCAACAAATGATAAAATAAAGGAAGTGATTTCGTCGAGAAATAGATTAGTATGTATTATATGTTTATGCTAGTAAAACTTTGTTCTATAATTTACACCCGGTTTTGTGTTTTCCAACGAGTGCATCTAACTTTATGACTGGTCCTCGAACATTATTACGTGTAAGAGTTTAGAAAAAGGATGCTAATGAATGCAATCTTCTATTTTTTTTTCAGTACAACTTTTCTATGCTATTAATGTTGTGTTTGAGCCATACTGAATGGAAAGAAATTTATAGGTTTTGGAAAAGATTTGGAATGAAGATTTAATATATGAAACGTTTCCATTTTCTTTCCTTAGCTCAAATTAATTCTCCAGTGATCAGTGATCATATATCATTGAATCAATTAGGCTGAATTCAATAAAACCGACGATCAGTGGTTGTTACATAGTTTTAAATATTGGTGATTATTTACTTGTTTAATATCCCAGACACGTAATATAAAATTTTAATAATTTCAATTTAAATAACTCATGTGACTTATTTTTAATAAATAATTTATTTAATGCAATAAGTTTAATCGTCTCCTTTAAATCCGCTAGATGGCGTGATATTACGCGTTTCCTCCTTTGGTAAGCCACAATTCCTACAATGAAGCTACAGGGTGGCTAATAAATACTGTAACACTCCAAAAAATAAGAGTTAATTTTAATCGTTTCGAAAAACAATTTATCTATCTATTTGTGTGATTGGCAACTTTTTGTAAACGCAGACGATTTTTGTTTAAAGTAAAACATGTAGAATATTTTTAAATATGGAAGCCAAAAGGTTAATGGTTAAACAGCTTTTTGATCACGGATTTTCTGCAGGTAAAATATTTAAGCAATTAAAATGCCTTGGTTTTAATAGGACGTTTATATATAGGACTATAAATCGATTATTGGATACCAATTGCTGTAAAGATCGACCAAGGTCCGGTCATCCACGCACTGTTCGTACAAAAGAACGTATCAAAAGAATTCGTGAAAAGATACGAAGAAATTCACAACGTTCTGAAAATAAAATGGCTGCAGAAGAGAACATCAGTCGCAGAACTATGCAACTTATCATAAATTAAGACCTGGGTTTTCGCCCTTATCGCAAAAGAAAAGTTCAAGGTTTGACTACTGCACAAATAATAAAAAGGTTACAAGTATGTAAGAAATTGCTGAACCGGCACGGTAGCAAAAGTGTTAAAAAAATAATTCTCTCTCATGAGAAGCTGTTTTGTACAGAACAAAGTTATAATGCTAAAAATGATGTTGTATATTCAGCAACCTTCGAGGATATACCTGAAAATCTTCGAACTGTTAAACGCTTTCAGAACAAGAATTCTGTTATGGTTTGGGCTGCAGTGTCACACAATGGAAAATTGAATCTGAAATTCATCAATAAAGGGGTAAAAATCAATGCTGAATATTACAAACAGGAAGTATTGGCTACACGTTTATTACCACATGCTAACAGATTGCATCCCAAAAAGAATTGGATATTTCAGCAAGATTCTGCACCGTCCCACCTATCCAAAACAACACAGGAATGGCTCCATGCCAATTGCCCGAAGCTTATCAAGCAAGGAGATTGGCCACCTTCTTCACCAGATCTAAATCCTTTAGACTATTGCATTTGGGGGATTTTAGAGTCTAAAGTAAATGCTAAGTAGCACAGAAGTTTGGACTCCCTCAAAGCTTCCATACGGAGTGAATGGGACAAATTACCTCATAAAGTATTTCGTGCCGCAATAGGACAGTGGCGTAAGAGATTATCTTTAGTAATCGATAAAGATGGCGGTCGATTCGAGTAAAATTATTTCATGGTAAACTTTCATGTATAATGTTCATAATATTGTTGTATTTTCCATTTTCTATTTCATCTGTGTGTAATTAAATGATTCGATATTTGTCACAGTATTTATTAGCCATCCTGTAGATCTTAGTTACGTGAATAATCTTTTTATATAATTATTTTTCATTTGAAACGGGAATAAAACGAACTAAGATCTCAAAAGTATGATCATCATTGTTAAAAAAGGGCGTGAATAATTAAACAAATAAGAGAAAACAATTTAAATAATAATGCGATCAAGCGATCTAAAATAAAAAATGAATCTTCGAATATCATGCAATGGGATAATTTTTCTAAAAGATATCGCAATAAAAACCAGCATAATTAAGATGTGTGAACATAATTTAATGAGTTGAGTATTTTTTGAAAAATGTTAATGGTTAAATTGCGTGTTTACTTTAAATTTTCCCTGTTTCTGATTTAATTGACGTAAAAATACTTTTATGAGAAATTTCATGATATTGTACTAATTTCAGAAACTGCTTCATGAATATTATCTGCGGAATTAATTTGTATTATGCCTTTTGAATAATTATTGCCGCAACGTTAACATGCGTAAAACAAGCAATATAGCAACATTAATCTCGCATAATGAAGTGTGTACTTTAAACTGCATTATAATAAGTTTGTGCTTGATTACACTATCGGTAATATGAACAAGACAGAAACGGCAACGAATTTTTGTCTAAATGCTATAATTATGAAAAATATTCAAAATGATTTGAGAGAAGCGATCTCTTAAATAAAAGACTCATGTAATTCATCATAATTCGAAGTAGAACACAAGTAGTGTACATAGTATCATGTTTACTTAGAGTATAAGCCCGTTGAAATCTGCTGGAAAGTCCCTACGTGTGGTTTGTACGGGTGGGAGCAGGGTATAATTTCCCGAGATGTCTCCCCTGGGGATGTTCGGTCTAAATTGTGCTGGTACTGGATAAAGTCGGACTTCGACCTTTGTGGTGCCCAACTGAAAGTGCTAAAACCGGAGTCGCACCCCTTTAGCCCTGCAAGGGGCATGCAAAAGAGAAACAGTTTTTTAAAACCTTTTTTCCCCCTTTTCTTGTTTCCTTTGTCGGAATCAGTTGATTTGCAACAGATCTGTAACATAACGTTAATTTTTCTGTCCTGTATGAATGTAAAGACGTCATGCTCAGTAACTCGCATAACAAACAGCACATAGTCCACCCTTTTTTGGCCTTATAAAGTAACGAACGAAAGTCTCTAAATTAATAACTCGTAAGGCATTATATTAGTATTTTCTGTTTGATAGACATTTTTTAAACCAATTATTCAAGTTCATTCCCCTTTCGCCCAATTCTTTCACAAACAGTGAAGAATCGGGAAAGGAAGAAAAAATAGCAGTATTGAAAATTGTGATGTTTCCCTTATTAAGGGCTGATGAAGGAAATTACAGCAAGTTTCAACATCTAGTGACGAAGTAGTGGAAACTGGTCCACGAATCTGACAAAAGTTACAGAAATTCTTCGAGATTATTGAAGCGATATAAAAAGCTAATTGAGCATGAAGGTGGCTTAGCGTTTCGCGCAGAAAGTAATTAGAGGAAATAAGTGCCCGGGGGAGCGGTAAATTAACTTTGGTGTGTTTAGTCTCTGTTTGGTGTGAACTCTGAGTAGGAGTATTTTTGTGTTTTGTTACCCTCATTTTAATTTGTATGCTTAGGTTGAAAAACAATAAACATTAATTCGTTATTTGAATTAACACGTGACATTGGTCACATCGAGGGATAGGTCAAGGCAATAGTTAGGTTAAAGAAATAGAATATTTGCTTCAAGCATACAAGTACTCAATCTCTGCCACTTGTCCTCATGCACATTTTATCTTTCATCCTTAATTAGCTTTTTTGATTTGGGAATCGAACCTGGAATCTTCCCTTTCTCAGACAGGTGTGTCAACCACTACTGTACTATCCTTATTCTTTTCAGTCATTCTCATGTTCTCCTAAAGCCTGAAAAACATCGGTTGGCCCCTACACCTAGTCGAAGTACTTGTTTCCTTTGTTTGGTGCCGCTATAAGGGATCATTCTCTGCTCCACACTCTTCCTTCCACATCTTTCGCATAAAAGAAACTCACATCTCTTGAATTAGAGCTCAGAATCCAGACGGCTTTGTTATCAACTACATTATCAAGCCCTGACCCTTTTGAATGAACTTTATTAACATTCGTAGCATTTAATTAAAGCACTTTCATAATACGAACTTTCAGATCCTTTAATTAAAGCACCTTCATACTATTAATTTTCATATCTTCTAATTAAAGCAAGTTCATACAATTTTCGACCGTTATATAGAATTTGAAAGTTTTTCTTGCACTTTAGTGAAATTATTATACTTTACCGTTCATGTTATAAAAAAAAAGTTTTGCACTGTGTTTAAAATATAAACAATCATACCATATAATGTTATATATATATATATATATATATAAGATGAAATAAAAGTAATAATTAATAAAAGTAATAATCATATAGACTTAAATTTTTACCCTCCTAATCTGGAACTAATTAAAAGTAGCCAAGATAATATTAATGTAAACTTTTTAGATATTAACATTAAATTAAATTCTCATAGCAAATTTACTTTTGACTTATACGACAAAAGATCTGACTATGATTTTAATATTGTTAAATTTCAAAATTACCTAACCTGTTTACATAAATCTGTTTTTAATAACATTATTGTAAATCAGTTAGTTCGTATAAATAGGCTATGTTCTAAAGACAATAGTAATAAGCATATTTTAGACTTGATAGCTGTGCTAACAAGTAATTGTTACCCCGAAAGTCTATCTAAGCACATAATTGGTTGTTTTAGTTTTAATGAATAGTTTGTTCTGTTGCAATTAATAATTAAATCATAATAATAAGTAAAATTAGAAAAAATAACTACTAAAAATAAAAAATAAAAAATAAAAAATAAAATTAAAATCTTAAGTAAAATTAAAAATAAGATAAAAAATTACTCTTAGTAATAAGAATAAAAAACTAATTTAATATAGGATTAATAGTCCCAAAACACAGTATCTATAGAAGGTCAGTTTCTGTGTTTCTATAATCTCCATGGTTGCAAGTTTTGTGACGTCAGTCAACTTGCGGTTACTTATTCTTAACTTCCACTCTGTCTAGCACCAGGCTTGGTGATCTATGGTTAAGTAACTCTTTATTCAATTATACAGTTTTTCATGGATTGTACGGTGTGTGAGTATGTTTATTGTATAGATCATACTTATCTGAAACAATCCATTGGTTTTTCGACAGTATTGACACCGCTGATGATGAGATATTGTCTAAAACCTCTTTCAATCTTATCTTTTCATGTTTTTGGTTCCTGGCTGTAGTAGCTTTAGTGCTCATACTGGTTTTTCTCTTTCAACTTCCATCTTATTTATTTTCTTTCAATAAAAGTGCAGCATTCAGCGCCTTACTTGAAAGTAATTTGTTTTAATGTCCAATACTAATGATTTAAGTTAATTTAAGTTTTGGCTTTTAAGCCTATAATCTATTGTGTGGTCAATTTCAAAGTCTTGTTAATTTATATATATATATATATATATATATATATGTGTGTGTGTGTGTGTATATATGTAAAACGTAAGAGAAAGAAAAGCATGAAGTCATAAATGCAGCATTCCAAACTTGTGAAAGTACACATCCTGGTCTAAAAGTTGTGCAAAAAAGCTTTATACCATCACGTCCAACGCAAAAATTTGCTGAGATTACACCTGAGTCGTGATCCAAGAGAACCGCATTGCTGCTGCCATTCCATAGTTCATAATGAATGAACGAAAGTAGATTTCCTCAAGTCGTCGAAAACTCCCCATACACTCTCATTATCCAAGAACGTGGGAGAATTTCTAACGGACACTATTCCTCTTCACAAAACAATTCCTTTCACAACACCTTTACTTTATCCTCTGTTAGACTATATTTGTATGCTTGCTTTCTCCTTTGTTGGACCCAAACAAAGAGGGAACACTAACTGCATATCGTTCAAATTTCAGAAATACGTGCGAGTATCGAATGAAAATTATGATGAAAAGCCATTAAAATTTATAATATTTAAACTATATGAACAGAAATTAAATTAACTGTTATTTGTAATCAACTATAAAAAGGTGGGCATTATGAAAGTAATGCATATGATATTTTTTATTCAAAACTATTGTACACAGAAAGAATGGTGTGTTGTACACCATTATTATTTCTTCATCCATCCAACCTGCTTAAATTGCTGTAGTCCTTATCATGTGATCTCAGAAATTAATTGATATTTTATTTTATTTGTTTAAAATGTGGCAATATATTTTCATAAGAAGAATAGATAATGTTTTATCTTAATTTGCCTTATATATATATATATATATATATATATATATATATATATATATACTAGCTATTTGCCCGGGTATTTATTTATCCCAACTTTTTTATTACACAGGGAAATAAATGGATTCTACCTACAGTGTAAAATCTAAGCAATTTAGTTTACAGATATTTCAAAGTAAGTACAGTATGCAAATGATAAAGAAAAATTACAAATTCACTCTATTATTAATTTAACTCAAAATTTGACTATAAACAACATTTTTTGTTTTCTATATTCCTCTCAGTGACTCCGAAAACTATGGATTCGACACTAATCTTGGTCAGTTTGGATTTTTATTACCCCTGCTCCCCCACCAATGGTGATGGGAGGCTGTGCTTGCACTTAAATGGCATCGGGAGGACCCTATTCATCTCAGCGACACAAAAACTATGGATTCGACATTACTCTCGGTAATTTTGGGCATTTTACTTCTCCCCCCCCCCCCCCCCCCCCAATGGTGTTGGGAGACCGAACTTGCATTTAAACGGTATCGGGACTAACCCTATTCTTCGCAGCGAACCCGAAAACAATGGATTCGACACTATTCACGATCATTTTGGACATTTTATATTCACACTTTCTTACCCCCACCTCACCCAACAATGCTTATGCGGAGCTGCACTCTCACTTAAATGGCATCGGTAGTATCCCCATTCATCTCAGAGACATCGAAATTTATAGATTCGACACTACTCTCGGTCATTATGGACATTTTATATTCCCCCTTCTCCCCACACCCATGCTGATGGGGGATGAACTTGCACTTAAACAGCATCGGGAGTATCACTATTCATCTCTGTGACCTCGAAAGCTATTGATTCGACATTACTCTCGGTCATTTTGGCCATTTTATTTTTACCCCTTCTTCTCCCCCCCCTATTGGTGGTAGGAGGCTGAACTTGCATTTAAACGTCATCGGGAGTGTCCCTATTCGTCGCAGAGAACCTGAAAACTACGGATTCGAAACTATTCCCGGTCACTTTGGATATTTATATTCACCCCTTCTTCCCTCCCCCTATGCTAATGGGAGGCTGAACTTGCACTTAAACGGCTTCAGAAATGTCATTATTCGTCTCAGCGACCCCGAAAACTATGGTTTTGACATTATTCTTGGTCATTTTGGACATTTCATATTCACCCCTTCTTCCCTCCCCCCTCTCCCCAATGCTAATGGGGAGCTGAACTTGCACTTAAACTGCATCAGAAATGTCACTATTCGTCTCAGCGACCACAAAAACTATGGTTTTGACACTACGCTCGGTCATTTTGGACATTTTATATTCACCCCTTCTTCTCTCCCTCCCTCACCCCCAGTGCTAATGGGAGGAGGCTGAACTTGCAATGAAACGGCATCAGAAATGTCACTATTCGTCTCAGCGACCCCGAAAACTATGATTTTGACACTACTCTCGGTATTTTGAACATTTTATAATCACTCCTTCTTCCCCCTCCCCCCTCCGCCCCCAATGCTGATGTGGGGGCTGAACTTTCACATAGACGGCAACGGGAGTGTCACCATTAATCTCAGCGACCCCGAACACTATGGATTCCACACTTATATCAGTCGTTTTTGATTATTTTTACATGTGACCCCTGTCCCTCTTATGGGTGCTAGGGGTATCCTGCCCCCCCCCCGGTGTTTCTTTCCAGATTGTAAGTGATACGTGTCTCTTGATTGAAATTGCTCCAGGCGTAGCAGAGTGATGCTGGAACATACACACATACATACATACATACATTTTTATATATATAGATTTATATTCACCCTTCTTCTCTCCCCATCACCCTATGCAAATGGGGGCTGATTTTGCACTTAAGCGGCATCATAATTGACACTATTCGTCTCAGCGACCCGAAAACTATGATTTTGACGCTACTGTCGGTCATTTTAGACATTTTATATTCACCCTTTCTTTTCTCCCCCCCCCCCTTCATCTCCAATGCTAATGGGGGGGGGGGCTGAACTTGCACTTAAACGGCATCAGAAATATCACTATTTATCTCAGCGACCCCGAAAACTATGGTTTTGACACTACTCTCGGTATTATGGACATTTTATATTCAACCCTTCTTCCCTCTCCCCTTCCCCCCTATGCTAATGGGGGGGGGCTGAAATTGCACTTAAACGGCATCAGAAATGTCACTATTCGTCTCAGCGACCCCGAAAACTATGGTTTCGACACTACTTTCGGTATTTTGAACATCTTATATTTACTCCTTCTTCCCCCTCTACCTCCTACCCCCCAATGCTGATGGGGGGATGAACTTTCCCATAGACGGCAACGGGAGTGTCACCATTAATCTCAGCGACCCCGAAAACTATGGATTCCACACTTATATCAGTCATTTTCGATTATTTTTACATGTGCCCCCTGCCCCACTATGGGTGCTAGGGATGTCTTACCCCTCCAATGTTTGTTACCAGATTTTAAGTGATATGTGTACCAAGTTTGGTTGAAATTGCTCCAGGCGTTCCAGAGTGATGTTGGAACATACACACATACACACATATATATACATATATATAGATGTATATATATATACATATATATATATATATATATACATATATATATATATATATATACATATATATATATATACATATATATATATATATATACATATATATATATATATATACATATATATATATATATATATGTATACATATATATATATATATATATATATATATATATATATATATATATATATATATATATATATACATATATATATACATACATACATATATATATATACATACATACATACATACATATATATATATATATATATATATATATATATATATATATATATATATATATATATATATATATATATAATGTAAATCTTTAAAATATATTGACAATAAATCAGAATATATGCTATAAAATCTGTGTATTAACAGCATTAAAGTGTTACCAAGTTTTTATATCGTAACGGTGAAATTCCAGCTGCGGTATTAATGGCTAAAAACACTCAGATATAACCACGTAACATGTCTGACGAAAATGGTCGGCTGCAAAATCTGCTGACATCACACCTCTAAAACTCTAAAATCGCACATGCTCATCATAAGGCATAGCCATAACCACATATGAGGTATAGATAATCCCCTTGAAATTGTAATATGATGAATTTTTTGCCGCAGGTCCCAAGGGAGAAATCCAAAATATGGAAATAAGTAATTGTTTGCAGTATCATATGTTTTATAAGAATGAAAGCATAAATTGAGCAACCAAGCAACCAGAACGCTAACTCAGAGAAACGTAGCAAAACTTAATTTCAAATAATTAAGAGAAAAGCCTAAAATGAATGAAATATACTCAATGGTGATTCTGTTTGCACACGTAACGTTATCAGTAGCCTCTACGAGAACAAATGTAACACAAAGAAGCCGAAGAAGCTATATCTGTGGTATTATGGCAGATGTTGATATATCATTTTTTCAATTTTTTGGCAAATTAAAAAAGTAACTTTTGTTGTGAAACATAAAATCGCTCAATTAAGTTTTTCAATCCAAATATTTTTTAGTTAATACTCATATTCAACCTCAAGTATATGGCTATTCTTCAATGAAAATTTTCAATTAGCGACTGTAACATTCAATTAGGGACCAAGTATCACCTCTTTTATACACAACAGCGTTTGCCAATACGAATAACTTATTATTATTTCGTAATTCCACTGTCAGCTTTTGCCACATTAAAGAACCAATTTTAAATGTGACATATCAAGTTAAAATATAAAATTGAATTTTTTGGACATATCAACATTTGCCATAACGCCACAGATATATATATATATATATATATATATATATATATATATATATATATATATATATATATATATATATTTATTTATATATATACATAAATATATATATATATAGGAACAAGGCAAACCGTACAAGAAAATTGCGGAATAGCTACGTTGTGCGGAATAGCTACTAGATGTCGCTGAGGTTTGCGTGGCAAGGTAAACATGCGAGAAGGAAAAAACGGGAGAGCGGTTGTAGGGAGAGACGAGCGAGGTCATCTCCGAGAGACTGCCTGAAACTGAATGATTTGTATTGTATGGTGAAGAGAACGCTCATTTTATTTCTTAATGTCCATATATTAGCTGTGTTGTAAATGTCCCTATGTAAGTTATGTCCCCAAAAACATTAAATAGTGTTCGTTTCTGCAAGAGTTTTGCATAATCATTCCCCTAGACATCTTGCCAAACCTATATGTATATATATATATATATATATATATATATATATATACTGCTGGTCATTAAAATTACTGTACGTACATAGCTTAGTAGGGAGAAAACATGATTAAATTTGTAGGAAATGTGGAGGTATACAGGGTCCGAAATTAGTATACACAGCTGCCGCCTCTGGCAGCTGAAACGGCTCTAACCCGGTGAGGCATTGGGTCGAACTGGGCTTGGATGACAGGTACGGACAAGTCATTCCATGTCGTTTGAAGTCTATGCCACAATTCATCAATCATAGTGGCTGGATAGCGGTGGAGGAACGATAAATCACACTCTCGATAGGCCACGATCCTGCCGCTTTCGAATTCCGAAACGTGCTGGGAGTCGTTTCTCCTTATACGAGTCATTACATGATCTTCTTACAAACAAATGACATTCAAATGCGATTCCCGAATGGGAAACCCTCTGCGTAACTTTCCTTTTATACAGAGTTTAAGATGCCGTTTCTCCCTCCTGTGTGGTTCGATTAAGCTTAAATGCTAATCATTTGCATATCCCAGCATCTTCTTCCTTTCGTGCGAATAGTTCGTTTGCATCACCCGTCCTTCATGGTGCTGCAATTTTAATGTCCACTAGTGTATACACACACACACACACACACACACACACATATATATATATATATATATATATATATATGTTAAGAATTAATTAGAAAAGAATAATAATCAAACAATTTACAGGGGGCTTCAGAATAATGACATTTCTATCATTAAATCTCATTAATTATCGTATTTCTAAACGCGCCACGAGAAGGGAAATTCCCTTTTTGAGAAGAACCAGAAAGAGGCTAAAAATAGTATCAAACTTAGATCCCGCCCATTCCCCATCTTCGGTGTATACGTCATAAGCATGCGCAACGATTTTGGGAGCTTTTGAGACAATAGGTAAGTTAAGCAGACCGAGATGATTTTTCAATGACAGCAGACACACGTTAGGACTGCTCCGCGTTTGAGTAGGGCTGGCGCTACGATGTGCGCTTCTTTGGAACAGTGGTTGTTAATAGATGAAGAAATAAATTTGGTTAAATCGAATTGATGTGTGTTTCCTGAATATTGGACTGCCTTACACTACGCCATCGGATCACCATCGACTGCAACATAAGTTAAGAGGAGTTCGAACAACATCGTTTAATATAACGGGCGTGAAACGAAGCCCGTCATAAATATATATATATATATATATATATATATATATATATATATATATATATATATATATATATATAAACATCATACAAACATATGAGTTCAATCAAATTTTCGGGAATATATATGCCTATCTGTTTTCAATATTTGCCTAGTTCTACAAAACTCAAAGTTTCTTGGTTTGTGATCTAGAGATGAATAAATTTTAGAGATGGATAAATCAAAATCAGATACCGAAGATTGGTCAGAATGACTGCCAACAGTATGAAAATTGGTTTAAATTGTACCATTCACATAATTATTGTATACGTAGCTTTAATTGCAGGAAGACAATGAGGGAAAGACTTATGTTCAATTAAATATTAATCATTTTCAAGTGATTGGTCCATTAATTTCCTTCCTAGAACCATCTCCCCGTATATATATGATGTTTTTCATGCACCTTAACCTTTATGTTACCTAAGATGTAGATTAAGTTTCATTCAACCGTAGGCGTCGTGCAGAAATTCACGCAAAGATCAATATTTTTCAGAGTAGAAAATATTTTCTTATTTCCCCCTTCGATCTAAGGTAACGCAATATTTAAGGAATACTGTCTAGCAATAAATTTCCAAAATAATCTTTAAAAAAAATAACAAGGTGTAAACAACAGATATAATCCTCTACCATACACATGGAGTCCCTTTCACTGTACCTTATCGCAGGTTGAAATATTCAGAGAAAATACATCTCCCGAATGCACTGAGTAGGATTTGTAGAGCAATGTTAGATATATATCAGGCTTTAATGTAACCTATAGATATTGAAAAAAAAAGTTCTCAAAAAATGTGTTTAAAATTGAGTTTTAAATTTTGTCTGTATATTGCTGATTTTTCTGAGTTCCTGGAAGGGAGTGCTTAAGAATAGAATGAATGGTGTAAATAATGGTGCATATAATCAAAAATAAATGAAGTTTGGAATGTGCATTTTATGTTTATTGGGGAGAATATGTCTATAAACAGATAAATAAGGATATAGGAGGTCTCAGCATCTTGCAGATCTCAA
This sequence comes from Dolomedes plantarius, assembly GCA_907164885.2. Taxonomy (NCBI): domain Eukaryota; kingdom Metazoa; phylum Arthropoda; class Arachnida; order Araneae; family Dolomedidae; genus Dolomedes; species Dolomedes plantarius. Next base: position 97,352,832 of record OU015491.1, on the reverse strand, counting down.
CTATGTTTGGTAAAAAGGTTTTTTTTTCATTTTAGAAAATTAACTGCAGTTGTTGATGACTGTAGCCGTGGAAAGACGTTTTCAAAGAAAAATGATACTAAGAATTTATTAAAAAGTAGCTTCTAAGATTACTAAGTAGATAGTTAGAAGTTATAAAGATTTTATGGTTAAAGGAATAATATTTTCGGCAATAAATGAGATTCGTTGAATGCTTATTGTTGCATCTTGACGCACTAGGGGGCCGAGTGCTCCCCCACGTGATCACGTGATAGCCCCTGTTGCTATCACCAGCCACAGTAGCTCGTAGCTCGCCAACCACAGGCGAAGGTTGTCGTTACGCAGTATGGTCTCTGTTAAGGCTGCTATGTACTAACCCCATTGGATTCGCTCATCTCAATGTTAACCTATGGAGAAAATTTGTTCACGGATTGCCGACTTGGATTCAAAAATTTTTTAAAAAAAATTGTACTCTGTCATAGAGAAAGAAATTTTTCATTTGTGTACATTTTTCGTTTTTTTTAAATGCAATTAATATTTTAAAATTTAAATTATTCGGGGAAATATCTGGTATAGTGTGCTTTAAACGCTCATAAATTCCTTCGGTGGACGAAATTTATAAAATGAATCCTGTAGCGCTTTGCAGAAAAGTTCAGACTATCTGACAATACCAATTTTATTTGATTATCAGCATTTATGTACCAGTAAATAGTTGACAAAAATATATTTTAAATAAACAATTTTGGGCCAGCACTTTACCCCCCCCCTATATAGAGAGAGCCATTACAATCGCTCAAAATGTCAATCCTAAGGGGGGTGGAATTCTTAAACTGTCAACTGGACTCCTCCCCCCACAAAAGTCTGCAAGAAGAGGAAAAGAGAAATAAGATTTTTTTCTTAGTACATAGCAGCCTTAAATAATTGTGTATCGCAGTATGGTCTGCGTTGGTCTTGCCATACGGCAGACTATTTAGTTGTTATGTTTGTTTGCGTTTGTTAATAAAACCACTGAAAAGACATTGCATTTTTGACTTAGAAAATTATAGAATTACAGTCCACCAACAGACCCACCACTTATATATGTTATAAAAGAGCTTAAATATGTTATAAATATTTGTTGGAGAAAATGCTTCTGTTTTACATTGCATAGGAAAATACCTAGCCATTAACTCGACGCTTTAGCAACCATTAAGATTTGAAACTGTGATATGAGGTTACGCAGCTCTAAAAAGTTCATTGAAAATGAATATCTAGACACTGGCTGGTGGCAATTCATTTATTTTAGCTCCCCATTAATTTTTCTCGTCTTTACCTCGTGTACTTAGATGTTACATTATATATCTAATTCAGAAGTGATTCCAATAAATAGAAATGACATTCATACGGCAAGTTATTAGTCATAGGAAATTTTTGGGAATTGATATAAACGCTTTGTTTGTAGAAGAGAAGTAAATTGACTATATTCATATATCATTTAAGTTTTTTTTAACCAATGCGGAGGCATTTGTCGCCTAAACTTCGCCGCAGTTTTACTGTCCATTTTATTATGGGGGCACCATATAGGCGGACAGCATTACCCCCTATGAAGGGGACGACACAAACTGAGACCTTTTTCGTGGCGCAACACCGGGATTCGATCTGAGCACCCTCAGCACCGAAAACCAGCGCGCTGTACCACAGAGCCGCCATAAACCCCATATCATTGAAGTTAACGAACGGGATTATTTTACTTCTTTATGAGTAATTAGTGAATCCAGAACATTAGTAAATAGCCTTGTTGTTCGTCAAATCATAATACACTGCTTTGAAAAAAAACATAATTCGTAGAAGTAAAGGGATAACACTAGGAAATCAGCGTGAAATCGCATGTAGATTATCCATACATCAACACCAATCTCTGTGCACAAGCCCGTTTTATCACCAGAATGCGTAAACGCATACAAGCGAAGCAAATAGGAAGTCTATAAATATAGCTAATCACAGAGTGCATATATCATCACTGTTCGTTGCAATCCATGTGAAAATTAAGGTTGTCAAAGTTACTCATGAGCTGATTAAAGAAAAAAAACATGGTCACCTTTTTTTTGAAGAGTACAATCATCGGAGTGATAGAATTAAGACAGCCACAGAAAAAAAGCTTCCAAAGATCTGAATATACATAAAAATGTAAAATATCCAGACCGGGGAGAATATTTTAAAACTTTGGAGACGTTAGACGACAACCAGCAAAAGGTAGGCCAAGAGTAAAAACCTCTCCTCAGGATCGATATCTGGCATTAACTGCACGACATCCTAGTGGGCTTCTCTCGCTTCACAACTCTTTATAACAAACCTTAACCATAGCAATGTATCATTGTTTTCAATTTCTTTAACTAATAGCGGAAATCGTGTTTGGGCATTCTTTTTTCAAAATATATAATACATAATGTTAAATATTTTTGTTCTGTTATTGTGCATACACTACCTTACTACAGAAACGCACTAAGTTTCATTCTGTTCCGAATTCTGGTTCGTGAAATATGCAAAAGCATGAAATCTACTTCTTTACCTAACTTTTGTTTACCCTGATTATATGACATAAATGACTTTTAGTTTGAAAGAGATCCTTTACCGAGATTAAATATTAGCCAAATTTTTTTGAAATGACTCTTTCAGATGATATTTGTAAGATAAGAACAAGTATGCCAAACTTCATGACCACCTTTGCCAACCCAGATCCAGTGTAAGTAAAATTTGGTTGAATTTCTTTTCGTGTATTAATTACTAGATGTGTAATGTTTCATATATGATTAAGATACACAAAGAAATTTATACGAATATTAATGTTTTTTATATAGAAAATATTTTCTTAATATTTTTAATGTTCAAGTTATGTAGATGCGTAGAGTTTAGTAAGGCGTTTCTTATCTCAAAAGATGGCCGAATGGCTATAATGCTGGTATTCGGCACCAGAGTCCGTGGGTTCAAATCCCACTCTAGGCATGGACGTTTGTAATGGTTCAGGATAGGCTTTAAGCAGTTGGTCCTAGTCTAATTAGTCCTCGCGTAGCAAAAAATGATCATAGCGCTCTAAACGAAACCAAACCTTTTATCAAAAGCACATTACAAGAAATTCGGGACACCAACCGTCTCCTTCCGTTTAAAAAATTTCCTTGTGTCTTAAACTATTTAATATTGTGTCACTGCTTTTACAGAAAATTGTTTTTAATGTTTATTAAATTTAGAAAGATATATTTATGAAATATAGAGTGAGAGTTTTAGTGAGCGTATTACATGCAAATAATTTTTGCACTTGAAGCAAAATATATTTCCAGCATTCAGATTTTATAATGTTTACTGAATAGTACAGCAATTGGAAATATTTTACTCGCATTCATGGGATCCCAAGATCCCTTATCTTCTAAGGTACAGAAAAAAATATCGTTGAGGTATACGTATTTCATTTCATTTCCTAGAGCTTACAGTATAGAAATTATTTAGATTAAAATTAAACCAATTCAGGAATGAAAATATTTTTTTACCAAGACTATTTATGCCTGGATAGGAAGTTTAGACGATTTTTAGAGTAAATTTTCAAGAAATAGGCTTAATCCATTCTTGAAACGCACAATCGGTATGATCTGATGAAATGGAGTTTGAAAAAAAAATTAACGAATAAAAACAAAGTTTCTTATACCATCTTTTAACTAAAATAAAATATTATAACGATTCAAATTCACCGATTTTTTACTTCAAGACAGCAGTTTTGAGACTTTAAAATTAACTATATCAGAAACCTGAAACAATTGGTCATAAATAATACTTACTGATTATCTTTTAGACTTTTTTTTCATATAATAAAGAGAAAATTGCCATGAAATGTTTACCTCAATTTTACTCAAATTTCACTCAAACTTCTAAATAAGAGAGTAAAATCATTCGGAAGTTTAGAATTAATGCTAATAAAGAAGTGTTAATAATTTCGAAGCGTTAAAAGCTTCAAAAAATGTTTTTCCCAAAGAAAATTTCTTAATAAGATTATTAACATAACCATTTATATTGATTTAGTGTCTAAATATCCTTGAATTAATCAAAAACGTTATTAATAAAAAGAAATATTCTGTTTAATGCAATTTTTTTTACACCAAATAGTATTTAATATCTTTTGATAAATATTTCATTAATGATATTATGTTTCCGTTCAGAAAACAGTTCTAATAATGCAATTAAGTTCTGTATTTATTTGAAGGCGAAATACGAAATCTGTCGTACTTTAACCATTTAGATTCCTTTAATTGGATAAATGGATGAAGAAGATGAGCAGCATATAACTATTAAATATTGTATCATAACATTATTAAAGAATCAATTCTATAACATGTGCAAGAAGAGCTTCATGAAAAGCACGTGTTTTGGTTCCTTCAACCTTATTCATACTTCGAAGAAATTGGATATTATTCAAATTGTTTCGCTCTAACCATGTAAATAAGCATGTGCTTGAAGAGAAATTTACACAGTAGTATTGTAAACACTGATAAACAAAAAAGATAAAATTGATAACATAATATGCTATTATAGAACTGTCTTGGCAGAAATTTTCAACGGATAAAAATTGTCTCTCTTCTTCAGGCAACGAAGTTGAATGCCCTCCGGATCCTTCTCATAAATAATAGCTTAAAAACAAGCTTTCACTCTTTAAAAAATATATATAATGGTGTTACATAAAGAAAATAATTCATGAAGAAAACGTAAGATTTTTGAACACTAGAAAGACGGCTGCCGTCATTTCGACGTTTTCGGACATACTATTGAGCGCTATGTTTGTATTTATGCCCTCAGGCTCCTGAAATTTTATGATTTTTTCTAATTTTACGCGAAATATGGATACACATTTACAAAATTATATTCGACAGTAAAGAGGGGCAGAAAATGTGTTGTATGCCTACTAAGACAGAAAGCCATTGATTTGATGGAAATATAGGAAACAGGCAGAGATCTTTAAAATAATACCGGAAAAAAGTTACTTTCTTCTCGGCTCATCCCCCTTTTGCAAATAAAAAATATTGGATCTTCGGAAATATTGGTTTTGAAAAATAAGGACTGCACAAACCATGCATATATTTTTACAGATAAACCATACCAGGTTGTCAGCTCGGCATACCTGCATAAAAATATATCCATATATATATACTTATTTATTATATATTGGTACGAAGTAGTTCAAAATTTAAAGTATTTATCCATTAAAAAAATATTAAATATTTTATATTCTTGATTTTATTTCCAAACGTCAAAATGACGGCGTTCAACCTTTTTAGTAAGAAAAAAATCTCGTCTTTCTAGTGTTAAAAAAAATCTATACTTATTTATTATATAATATATACTTATTTATTATATATTCTCAACTGATGAAAAAAATTTCAGCATGAATAATGTTTATAAAAGGGCGTTCGAGGTAGGTCTAGAGTCTAGAGGTTAACGTGTTGGAAGTCGGATTGAGGGAACTTAGTTCGAATCCTGACATGTGTCACTGAATGCCTTCGTGTCAACCCCGGGTTTTGATTCCGGAGGTCGGGGAGTCTTTCCAAGTGGTAAGTGGGGGGGAGGGGGAAGGTACGATCCCGCCAGTGCTCGGTAAAAATTGTGGGGGACACCAGGGAGCAATACTGACGCTTTATGGTACTCCCAGGTAAAAAGTAGGGAAAAAACTACAGCGGTTAAGGCTGCTGTGTACTAACCATATTGGATTCGCGCACCTCAGTGTTAACATATGGAGAAAATTTGTCTACTATTTACAGCTACATAAATGCTGATAATCCAATAAAAAGGATATTTTCAGATAGCCTGAACTTTTCTGTACCTGGCAACAGGAGTCCTTTTATAAATTTAGTCCACTAAAAATAATTTATGAGTGTGTAAAACACACTATGCCAGATTTTTCCCCCGAATAATTTAAATTTTGAAATATTATTTGCATTAAAAAAACCAAAAATGTCCCAAAGTGTAAAATTTCTTTTTCTGTTACAGAGTATAGTTAAATTTTTTTAAAAATCCAAGTTGGCAATCCTTAGACACACTTTCTCCATAGATTAACATTTATGTGAGGGAATCCAATAGGGTTAGTACACAGCATCCTTAATAATGCGAATGTCTCTGGACGAGTGCCCCGCAATAGCAACAACAATATTTATGAAAGGTAAGAGGATTGTGCTGGGAAAATATTTTAATTATTCAAATATATATTGTTAGGAGTATCAAATATTTTTCTTCCTCTGATATACTAATATGAAATGAATATTGTCTTATTGACGTCATTTATTTAGACTAAGTTATTAATAACTACGCAAAAAAGTTACGTAGGAAGCATAGTACTCTCACAAGAACTTAATAAGGATCAGAATTAATTATGGTCCGTCTTAATCTGTGTTCTATCTTAGTTTTCCAAATGTAAAATGAAATGAATAAATAATAAACGTAGTAAGACATTTTTGTGCCTTAAATTCAGCTTTTGATGCAATTTTAAATTATGAAAAGTGCACTGATTTTTGGTATAATTCATTGAGAATTCCGTTTATGTAAATTCATTGTTTGTATAAGAAATATAACGATATCTTCATGAAAAGATTATTACAAAGTTATTCCTCGAAATGAATCATGATATCTGTATTATTTTTTTATTATAATAAACCATTGCTTAAATATGTGGTTAAATTTTTATTTTAATCAAGCCTCATTTTTTTCCGTATTAGTACGAATTTGAAATATATAAGAATTTTTGACATTGTTCGATTGTTTGAAAATGTCAAAGGAACTAAGTATTTCCGTAAAGAAGACCACATTCCTAATAAAACAGTTCTTTAAAAACAGAGAATGACGTCAGACCAACAACGCCAGATGCTAAAAATAAATCTCGGTTTCACAGGGAATTACGACGCTTTGAATTAGAGAATGACATTTAGAAATTTTCATGTTTTAGACCTATGGGAGTAAAAGTTTGGACTTTTAATTAGTGTACAACAGATCCAAAAGATGCTTTCAAACATAGGTACGATAAATTTGCTTCAAAGCTACGAACAAAAATTAATATTTATTTCGAAAATTAAAAATCTCGAGATCTTAGATTATAATATTCAAAAATAGAATTAAGAAAAATTTTCTTGTCTGCAAAATTGTTTCTTTTTGTCCCTTCTCTTAAATTAATTTATTTATTATTACTTTTTTCCATTTTTAAAGGTGACTAGTAACACCTTTTTCGAAATATTTAGCAATCATAGTCTTTTTGCTGAAAATAAAGATTTTTCAAGTTAAGATTAGGTATAATATAGATTAATCATTTTGTCTCATATGAAGAACAACAAATACGCACTTCTTTCAAGTTTTAGAATACCTTAGAAAATTAGATTTTTGCGTGCGTGGGCAGTTTTCAGTATCTTCATGTTCTTTAAATCGCATTCACCAAATAATTATATATTCGTTAAAATTAGTATTCTGATAAAGAAAAAACTCCATAGATTTTATAAATTTCCGTCATCACTCATGGATTTTTTCCAGTTTTCCGCGATCTTTATGATGTAAAGTTGTCGTCAAAGTAGCACTAGATCTTGTTCACTTACCTCCATTTAGATGGAAATAATTTTTTGTTGTTGAAGAGACCCCACTACCCATAACTATAACTATGAAAGTTAGAGAAATATTTTGATTTAAACACGATTCTGCGAGAGGCAGTGAAAGCGTTGATATTCTTAACTTTTTTGAAAACAACACCAAGAATATATAAACATGATACTTCTAGCGGCAACTGCAGTCTACAGCTGAAGATTTGTAGACAAAATTCAAATAAAGGAAAAGAACTATTTCCCTGATGTAATTAAGGAGTTTTTGCCAAATTTAATGTATTTAAGTCTTCAGTTTGTTGTTGTTTCTAATGTCCCCGGAGATCACATCGAGACCTCAGTCCATTGCTCGTAGGAAGGTAATACGAGAAATAAGCGCACGCAGAAACAAAATAATTTACTTCATTCACAAACAATGCAGACCGGTGATTGATTCTATATAGCGAAACTCTTCTTTCGAGATTTTTCGTTGCAGGCGGAAGATTGACCTTTTCCCTCCAATATTACCCAACTTTGCCTTTCGCGAGATTTGAACCCGTCCCCCCTACCGCTGCAGGCTAATGCCTTAACTACTTTGTTACTGGGCAGCAGTGTTCAGGTGCGGGAGCTATGGCTGTCTTTTTGTCTCTTTTCTTCCATTTAAAGAAATCAGTGTATTGGAGGAACGTTTTTTTTTGTTAACTCTGGAGGAACATTTGATTTGTATTCTACGGCATCGCAGGCTAATGCCTTAACCACGTTGTCACTGGGCGTCAGTCTTCAGTTTAGTGAGCTATGCCTGTTTTTTTGCCTATTTTCTTCCGTTTTAAGAAACTAGTGTATTGAAGGAACATTTGATTTCTTTACTCTGAAGGAATATTTGATTTGTGTGCCCAGGTATGGCAGGCTAATGCCTTAACCACTTTGGTACTGGGCTGCAATCTTCAGTTTAGTGATTTATGGCTGTCTTTTTGTCTCTTTCCTTCCATTTGAAGAAATCAGCGTATTGGAGGAACATTTGATTTGTTATCTCCGGAGGAACATTTGATTTGTGTGCCACGACATGGCAGGTCAATGCCTTAACCACTTTGGTACTGGGCGGCAATCTTCAGTTTCGTGAGCTACGGCTGTCTTTTTGTCTCTTTTCTTCCGTTTAAAGAAATAAGTGTATTGGAGGAACATTTGATTTGTTATCTCTGGAGGACCATTTGATTTGTGTGCCACGACATGGCGGGCTAATGCCTTAACCACTTTGGTACTGGGCAGCAATCTTCAGTTTAGTGATTTATGGCTACTTTTTTATCTCTCTCCTTTCATTTGAAGAAATTACCGCATTGGAAGAACATTTGATTTGTTATCTCCGGAGAAACATTTGGTTTGTGTGCCACGACATGGCAGGCTAATGCCTTAACCACTTTGCAACTGGGTGGCAATCTTCAGTTTAGTGTTTTATGGCCGTGTTTTTGTCTCTTTCCTTCCACTTGAAGAAATCAGCGTATTGGAGGAATATTTGATTGATTAACTTAAGATGTCTGGAAAGCTTACATTTTTAGTGCGATCTCCTTTGGGAATGATCGTCTTACATTCAGTCTTTGCAAATTTATCTGAGGAAAATCAAAATATGAGTCATCGGTCTTTTCTCTTTCAGAGATCCAGAGAGTATTAGACGATCACGCAGCATATCTCCCATTTTCTAAGACTAACAATTATTTTATTTCCGCCGGTTCTTTAGAAGGGAGAGGGCGAAAGAAATGTTTTCTTTAGAAATATGAGCACGTAAACCGCCTTTTCCTTTCTTTCATCGTGGATTAAGTATACAGTTGCAAACATAAAATTAATTACTTCCTCTCATCTTTAAACAAGCTTTTCATTCTTTTTTTTTGTGTGTGTCAGATACGGGTGAATTAAACTTTTTAAAATGTCTTCCGATAATTATATAAATAACCTACATAAATATATTTGTTTTGCCTTAAAATAATGAAAAAGTAAACTGCTAAAGACAGGAAAGCACTCTAGAAGGATTAAATAGGTAATTAAAATTACCCCGCAAACTTTAGCTTGGTGACGTTTTCTTAGTAAAAAAAAAAAAAGTAAATTTTATATTAAGTTTTCATTTTGTAAACGAACGATGAAAATTAAGGGATGTGAGAGCCTAAATGCGGATTTGAAAACTACCCAGACAGCAAACGTGTCGCCGGATATTATTTATAGCTCAAAATTCAATGAAACTGGAGAGTTTTTAATACTTTTTTAAATGCGCTATATTCCTTGTTGTGTCAGTATATTGAAAGAGTCTTCTTCCTACATGCACAGCGGCAAAATATCAACAACACGGTATTTTACTAAGCTGTAGAAAATAATTTTATGCATGAAGAAATTCTACACTAGGAGAAAAAACAAACATCTCTATTGCATCGAATTCAGATCCGAAAAGATGTTGATTCCAAGAAATCTTGATGGCATATTCAAATTAGAGATAAAAGGATCATAAAAAAATCAAGTGTTTAAAATATTATATGTCGCTTAGATTTGTAGCATAAATAAATCCTTCTGTCTCATATGTCGTAACGCTTTCAAATAAATTTTTTTTTTAGTAAATTAGGATTTTGCACGCGTGGGAAGTTCAGTAGATGTTCTTATGATTGACATAATAAAAACACATAAAAATGCAAATTTAATACGCAAAGAATGAAAATTTTTAATTTGGCATAATTTTCACGTAGGATTGCGATCATCCATAACGGTCGTCCGGAAAGCAAAATTTCAGACACTAACACCGTTCACCGTAGCGAGTTATAATTTTGGCAGCTCGCCAAACCCAGTCTGTATTGCTTGGGCAAGCAGTTAACAGTTAAACAGAAAAGCACCAAAATGAGTCAAAATTTTGACAAACATATATATATATATACGTACATATATATAGATATATACGTAGATACATAACACATACATACATATATACATACAAAAGAGGTAAGTAAATCCTACGTTAATAACCCGGGATAGTTTCGTTAGAAGAGACTACCTGAAATTTTCTTTCCTTTAACCGTTTTATTGCTTTGTAATACGATAGATAAGAAGTAGTATTATGAAAGAAATTTCATTTAGAAAATCCTTAGAGAGCAGTTCGGTGTATGCCTTCGATACCCCAGCCCCCCCCCCCCCCCAAAAAAAAAAAAATGTTTTGAAGCGATATTTTGATATGCTATAGTTATCAGAAAAGATGGCGAAACCTTTGATGCTATATTTTTCAAGATAACTCCGAGACGGAAATATTTGCCTGTCTACTAACTTGTTTGCTCTAAGGTTCATATACGAAGCACATTGCATCATTCTCATGCACGCGGATATCGAAGGATCGAATTTTTACCGAACTGAAATTTGGGACGCACACAGCCGAGTTACGGAATCGAGAATTCTTCTCTTAAGGCACGCTTCAAAAGTTTCTATTCTTGAAGAATTTTGGAAAGCTCATGAATCGATGCCCGTTCGAAGAATTTGCCTCCAACTTTGAGAATTTTGGCGTATTCAGTGATATTTTAGGACTAAAGTGCGTTATACAGGGAAATGAGAAACCAGGTATGCAATATGAAACATTTTTCCGGAGGAACATTTTTGGTAACTTCTATGGAATTTAAAATGGGAATGCGTAACTTTGCAGAAAAACATCTGGCTATATTTTTGTAATTTAAAATGACAAAAGTTTGTAAATGTTGTAAAAAAAGCTATATAGATTGCTGTTTCATGCTTTAAAAATTTTATGTTTCTGAGAATAAGAGAGAGATGTTTGCCAATACGGAACACATCTCAGTGAAGACTTTTGCCCTGTAACCTCGAGTATCGTCGGTTGCTTTTAATATGGGGACCGTGAGTAAGGCAACAACACCCCTCCTGGTGCCACCTCAATTTTTGACCGAGAAATCCCAGGGGCGACATCAGGAGGATCGTACCTTCTCCCACCCTCTTTGACAACATAGAAGGGCTTTTTGGTCTACAGAATTAGCATGCCTACATCACGCCTAGACATAAAGGTACTGAATGGCTGTCGTCGGCATTCGAACTGAGCATCTCCAGACACAAGCCCAACGCGAAACCACTAGGCTACCTCAGTCCCTATAAGGGAGGTTAGAGATAAATAATCTTATTAGAGCTTGTGAAAAGAAATAAATCATGAAAATAAGGCAATTTTATTTTAAGTTACTTAATTACAGTAATAATGACACATATGAGCAATCATACTAGGACGCACCAGCATATCATCATTATTATTACTATGTACTTGTAACATTTTTAATAAAGGTTGTAAAATAAACTAGCTGAATACTCATGCTTCGCTACGGAGCATATTCAAATTACATATAATGGTCAATGCATGCAATTAATGCCAAAAAAACAAACAAAAAAACTATTTATAATAAATACAATGGTCAATGTATGCAATTAATGCCAAAAAAAATATATTTATGACAAAATCGTAACGGATATTTTTATAGACTAAATAATGTAGAAGAAAATATTCAAATTAAATCTAATAGAACATACTAAAGATTATAGTACAGTTTGAGGAACATTTCTTTTACTGTATTTTAATATTTTTTTGGATAATGTCCAATCGTCTGCCGCATTAGAAAGAAAAAAAAATGTCAATTTATTTCGTTGTTATGCACATGACGCAAAATTAGTTTAAATTGCTTAGTTAGTTTAAATTAATATTTTTTTGGATAATGTCCAATCGTCTGCCGCATTAGAAAGAAAAAAAAAATGTCAATTTATTTCGTTGTTATGCACATGACGCAAAATTAGTTTAAAGTATCACAAAAAAGAAAGAGACCACGTGATCAGCATCTAATAAATTAAATTCTAAAATTTAATCTTTAAAAATTCATCAAAAATCAGAAAATGGAGGTAATGATTCGAAAAAGATTTCATTTCAAAGGAATTTTTATGATCTTTCTCGTGATGTAAATTTTATAACCCTCAGATTATTATTTTAAATGCAAACTTAAAAAAAGTTACAAAAACAGTTTCAAAATTTAATTTAAAAAAATCTGAGAAGAATTTTTCAAAAATCTTTCTTAGTGCACCCCTACACTATAAGAAGAATTGCCATGCAAATTTTCAGCCCTTTAGGTCCAGCGGCTTGGTGTGTGCGTTACATGTCAGTCAGTCAGTTACGGAACTGTTATATATATATATATATATATATAGATAATAACTTATTTTAACTTTCAACCTTTCAATTTTAAGACGAGTTATTTTTACGGGACAGAAATAAACATAACTTAGCAAAGTTTATTATATAAACATACTTATGCTTAAAGGACATTAACCATAACTAAGAAATCATAACATAGAAGAATATACAGCGAATATATGCTGGAGGAGTTTCCTTTCATTTGTCCGATATCATACTTCATATTATTCTAGTAGATCAGTTGTTAGAATCTGTAATATCTCTGAAATCATATCTTTCTATACCTCTCCTCAACATAATCTGATACATCATAGAGCGGAAATATGTTTAATATCTCATGAATCACACATTCGGCTCATTTCCGCAAATTCGTTGAAAGTGGGTTTCAAGTCTTGTATGATACGCCTCATAAAATTTGACTTTTAAATGCTGTTTACAAACATGTCTCACAGTTTATTGCAACATATTTGAAGCGAAAAGTCTGTTCCTTATCTTCGGTTTGAAATTAATGGAACAATTTTTTAAAGTAATGATAGGCCTATAGGAATAGAGATAATCATTTTAAGCTAGTAAAAAGATATTTTCTTCCTTATTATGACTTTCAGTATGGTGTAATCAGGGATGTACAAGTCGGCTTTTTTTTTTTTTAATGTGTTGGGTGCAGCAGATTGGATTCCCACATTTCTAGTGGTGGGGAGAAGGGCAACTAGGGAGGTGCAACAGTTTCGGCGGATTTTCTTGTTGTCAGTAGACTCCATGATGAGTTGGTCCATTGAACATCGTGGTTTCGTTATCTAGTAGGAGTTCTTTAACCCTTCAGCGGGCACGCCAATTTTTGGAACACCAGAAAGCGCTTGGCACACAATGCAACGTCTCTTTCAACCTTGATTATTCCATTTGTAATAAACTTTTTTTTTCAAATTGAAAATAATATATTCTGCGTTTTATGTCAAGATATAAAATGTTGATAATATTGAGATATATTTATAATTAAAGGCCAAAGAATGCAGATACAATCTGCGAAGCAAATCACAGACATCAATGCGACGGAACAAATTTCTTTCTGTAAAAACACGAGGAAACCATTTGTCGAGTTTTGAAATTAAACCAAGGCGATTCACGTGATCATGAACGGTTGAATTGAATATATTTAATCTCTGAGCGATCTCACAAGTTGTAATTCAGCGGTTTACATCAACAATGCCTTTATTTTGCCTTCATCAGCTTCAACTGCCCTTTCAGAACGTGAGGTATCTTCAACATCAAAATTGCCGGAACGAAATTTTGAAACCGGTCTTGGCACTGGCGTTCTGTCAATACATCTTCTCCATACACATCGAATAATATTTTGCTTGCTTGAACAGCATTTTTACGTTTTAGATAGCAAAAAAGTAAAATTTGCCGAACATGCTACTTTCGACTTTCCATATTTGATAGGGCACCAAACAAAAACTATTATGCATAACCAAACAAACTTTTCCACAAACAAACCTTGTTACCAGCTGCCAATGTATCAGCTGAAAATAAATTACTGTTAAAAAATATAATTAAGTCCTCTGTTGGGAAAAAAAGAAATTATTTTCCGAACAAACCAATGAAATTGAATAATGTATTTACAATGAAATTGGTATATATGAAAACTCTCCAATAGTAGTACGTGAGTTCAACTTGATTCATTCGTTTGTTCTTCTTTACATGCCTGATATACATTTAACGTGCGTAATATATTTTCAAGGATTGTATGACGTAATGAATTGATCTTTTCCCTCACATTCTAAAAATCTTAAATTCCCTTTAAAAACTTTATCCCCATCGAGAATCGAAACCTCTTCTCCGGCCTAATATACAGAAAGTTTCACCAGGGAGTGGTACTATAATCTTTCTTACAAAACTTCACATTCTCCCTTGCTTGAGAGAAATCAGGGTAAACCTCACTCACGTTGAAATCACTTTTTATTTGGCAGGACACAACTATAGGTGCATTTTGGCTTTAATATTGGTCGAACACACCCTGGCAATCGCTTGATGGTTTTAATTTAGTTTACTTCTCACTACACACCTGGTCATTGTATAATCCGCTCACTTGACAAATCGTTTAAGTCCATAAAACGAAAAGTAGAGAAAAGGGATAAAATTATATACATAGTTTCTAAAAATTCCTCTCAAAATATAAATCCAAATAAACATTGTAGTAAATAAACATTGTAGTAAACATTGTATCCAAATAAACATCCAAATAAACATGTATTATTGCAGATGTAGCTTTTATCTAACGACGTATAAAATCTATAAGATAGATTATTCTTGGAATAAAAGTTATTTCTATTACAATTTTTGCGGGACTAAGGGACTTAAGCGATTTTGCTAGTGAAAAAAGCATAATAACATCCAATTCAGTCTTCAAATATTTTTTTTTTTACTGCCGGAAAAAATTGGAAAAAATTGTTTAATAATTCACAAGTACTTACTCCTGCAGCAGTTAGACTGTAATTGACTAATTTATTACCATGTTTTTATTAACTTGCTTTCTCGTTTGTGTGTTTGTCCAGCACAAATCTTGCAATCGATTTTTAACTAACTTCCCGACTAGCTAGACATTTGAAACTTTTAGAATAGCTGAGAACACGATGACAATACATTTTTTTAATACTTTTAGCCATCTTAAGTAGATTTTTACCATGTTTTTATTATTTTCAGTTAATTTTGTTTTGTTGACTGGTGCAGCCATCTTTCGGCCGGGACGGGAACGAAAAGTTTTACGCAAGTTAACTTAAAATTAACTTCATTTTCTTTCAAGTTGATGGGATTATTCATCAAAAAAATTTAAAAAAGTATTTATTAATACGTAGAATTGTCAAGTTTATATGATTCAACAGAAAATTTAAAAACATGGTATATAAAAAGTTCTTTTTATCTTGTAATTATTTTACTTTTTTTTTGTGATGAAACAGCACTAAACAATTGACCGTTATCATCAAGTACTTGCTTCTACGTTTGAATTGTAATATTGCAACGACTTGCAAAGAACTTTAGTTGATTGGGGTCTGAAAAAAGTCACTTATTATTTGATGCCCCCCCTCCCTCCCCGTCAAAAAAATTGTCACTTAGTTATGTTTAATTCGAATAAAAAAAATCTACATGAGCGTTGCGATCGCAGTTAAATGTGATTCGGGTAAAAATGTTTACGTAAAGAGATATTTTCACTATGCTCTAGATTTAAAATACCAATTTTTTTTGTAAAAGTACTGAATAAATGAATTAATTGCCTTTAGTTCCTTTACCAAGTTATTTCCGAACTCAGAAGTAGAAAGACTCCAAATAATTATGAATGGCTAAGCATGAAAATAATTTGGATGAATCTTACAAATATTTATAATTTTTAGTTGCATCCATTTATTTTAATTATTACCATTTATTTTAATCATTTGGGAAATTTATTATGAATGTAAAACGTTTGGAGTCAATCAAGTGCTTTGACACTAAAATTTCAATAATTTCAAAAAGTAGACTTAACCAATTTGACTTGTGAATGGCTCATATAACTGTAAGGTGAAGTTATGCCTGTTGTGGTTGTTCCTTATGCTCTTGGCCGGAAGTTCCAGAACAGGTCCATATAGGCTTTCGGCTGAGTCGTGCGGCTCCGGTTTATAATAGCACCACAAGGATCAGAGTCCGACTAGGCTAGGCACATCCAAGATCTTGGCTAGAGCAACATCGGGGGGGGGGGGGAATCGTACCTTCCCCACCCACTTACCTTATAGAAAGACATAACGGTTTACAGAAAAGTGCCCATATCCGGCCTAGACACGAGAGTATTTAACGGCGCTTGTCGGGATTCGATCCGAGCACCCTCAGCAACGAAAGCCGGCGCGCTACTGATAGGCTACCTAGGCCCATAAGGTGAAGTTATGCCTAAGATTACTGGCCCACATCACGAAATTTAAGTTTCATGATTTTAACTGCGTTAAGCACTGGATTGGTTCCCATTTGACCTCATTTGAATACGTATCAACAGACGTCACTGACTAAATTTAATCTTGATTTTTAAAAAAGAAGTAGAGTGTAGGCGGAATGCTTCAACATTTATCTCTAAAGCACGTTTCGCTAAATCATATTCACGTGAGGAGTATTTTCACACCTTTATCAATTTATAATGAGACGTGAATCGGCGCTTTAGATTTGTCGTGATGACGTAAGAGATTGTACGTCTGAGGTAAATTCGAATAAAAAAAATCGACATGAGTGTTGCGATTGAATTTAAATGTGAGTCGGGTAAAACTGCTGACGTAAAGAAATACTTTCACTGTGCTCTAGATTTAAAATGCCAATTTTTTTTTGTAAAAGTGCTGACAAAATGAATTAATTGCCTTTAGTCCTTTTACCGAGTTATTTCCGAAATCAGAAGTAGAAAGACTAAAATTAATTACGAATGTCTAAGCATGAAAAGTTTTTGGCTCAATCTTAGGAATTTTTGTAAATAATTATTTGCATCCGTTTATTTCAATGTATTTGATCTACACATTGATATTTTAATTAAAGTTATCTTTGGAGATAAGATATTAGATTGACTCGAATAAGCGGACCTTGAATAAAGGGCTTTATTAAAATTAAAAGAATGAACTGTGCCTCTCATATTGATAGAAGGGATGAAAATATTCCAGTAAAGAAGATTTTTGTTGCAAGGCCCTTAAATATCGGAAAAGAGGAAGGCCAAAACTAAGATGGTTCGACACTGTGGAATCAGATTTTAGGGTGATTGGAGTGGGGAACTGGCAGACCGGGTCTAGAAATAGGTTGTCCTGGAGGAATCTGTGGGGTATTGAATCAAAATTAACCCAATGGCGTAACTAGGGGGTGTGTGGTGGGTGCGGTCCACACCGGGCCGCACATATTTTGGAGCGGCATATTTTTTATTTAGTATTAGTTGTAAAAAACCACTTGTTCAATTCATAAGTTTACTATTCGATTTCTACGAATTAGGAATTACTATATGATTTCGAATATTTTTCCTCATCGTCAAGTCAATGTAGGGTTGAAAATATTATCTCTAAAATTTTTGCTCGGATACAGACATCAATGGTGCCGACGTCGAGTAGATGTTCTATGTACTACTCCGTGCTCGATGTTTATTGAATGCTTAGTACCACCGTTACCATGGAGACGACGCGGCCTCATTTATTACTGCCTAATTTAAATATGGCATACAATGGTAAAAAAGTTCCCCACCTATATTTTGTCTCAATTACAATTATTTATTTATGTTTATTAATTTATAAAAACCACCAATTGATTGACTTAGAAAGGGCTTCAAATTGGAGACCGCCCCGGGCGGCAAAAGTTCTAGCTACGCCACTCAATTAACCCCCTCTGGTTTAAATAAAAGCCGTTTGAAGAAGAAGAAGCGTGAATGCAAATGAGCGGCGCTTTTCTACTACATGGGAATCCCCGTGGGTAGGGTACACAAGCGACAGTGAGAGGGAAAACGCCACGAGGCGAGGTGAGCGGTGGACGAAAAATATTTGAAGAAGTGAAGATCGCTTTGCCGTACAGCAGCCGGACATTATCAAGCATACGGAAGGCGTTTTGAAGTTAACTATCGTTCCAGCGACCTGGTGATAAAGTGAAGACAGAAAGGAAAGCAGTGCCGTGGCTGAATTCTGGCAAGGTTTCCGTAATATAGCTACCGGGATTAACACGCGCGATAAATAATTCCCCGTTGCCTGCTAGCAATTGAGTACGGTATTTATATAATCTAATTGTGTTGTAATAAATAGAGTTTAGTGTAGAAAACCTCGTCGCATCTTGTTAATGGCGAGTTCGTTGTTTTAATATATACGTTACCACAAACTGAGATAATGAATGCAGGGAACTTCAGAAATCTTCAACAGGAGTCGTTGGTCCACCCTTGTCTGTCCTGCCAAATACGACGATGAGGTGCCAAATATATGTTGATGATGAAGATGATTAAAATTTTGACTCGTTAACTTTTAGTGAATTATAATTCGAAGTAAATTGAAGCAAAATATTTTGAAACTATAAGATTTTCCCATGCATTGTAAGATTTTTTCGCATGTACATACGGACACTCACAAAAACAATGCTATATATAAATGTATGTATGTTCGAGCATAACTCTGGAACACCTGGAGTAATTTCAACCAAACTTGGTACACGTAAGACTTATAATATGGAAAAAATACTGCCGGGAGTAAGAAAACCCTAGCTGGGGTTGGGAAGGTGCTGACATGTGAAAATAATCGAAAACGACTGATATGAGTGTCAAATCCATTTTTTTTCGGGGTCGTTGAGATGAATGGTGACACATCCGATGCCGTTTAAGTCCAAGTTCAGCCCCATCGGCATGGGGGTGAGAATAGCTGAAAAACAAAATGTCTAAAATGACCGAGATGTCTCAAATACCCGGGTATCGCCGAGCAAACAACTATCATATTATATATATATATATATATATACAGGTGATTATCAAAATAATGAAAACACTGAGAAACATCATGGAAACCTTTATTAATACGGGGCAGGATCACCTTTGTAATGTAATACCGCCTGATTCACCTTAGAATTGGATTATAGAAGTCATAAATAGTGGTTAAGAATATATTATACCATTCTTCAAGGAAAAATCGTGAAAGTTCCTGTAGAGATGCTTTGGTGGATATCGATACCTTTATCTATCCGCTTATACAGATCACGGTGGTTGGTTGATTTATAGTCGGGGGGATTGTACAGGGCAAGATAAGATATTTGACTTCTTTTTCATGCTCTTCAAACCAATATTTGACAGATTTAGCTGTATGTATAGGGGGATTATCATACCGGAGAACGTCATCTCCTGTAAGAAACAATGTTTGCACCATAGGATGGACTGGTGAGCTAAAATTTCGACATAGTCTTTCTCATTCAATCTCCCTTTCAGGGTTACAATAGGGCCTGAAGAAAACCATTAGATTCCATCCCAAACCCTGATAGATCTACCTTCATGATTGACAGTTGAGATGAGACAGCCAGAATCTTATGCTTGTGCAGGTGTTCTCCAGACATACGCATGTCCTGTTGCGAGGATCAATGTGCACAATAATTTGTCGAACCAAATGCCGTTTCTCGACGTATTTTTCGACCAGGATTTGCGTTCGTATCTGCATTCATTACAAATGACTTGGAAATAGCGACTCTTCCGTAAATGCTTTGTTTGTGAAGTTCCCTTTTACCTCTAATGGTTGATACCAGAACATGGAGATGCAGATTGAGCTGTTCGGTCATTTTGATTGGAGTTGTTTTATTTCTTCATGTCACAATCCGCTTAAATACCTCGTCAGTCTGTTTCACTCAGCTCTCCCTTTCGTCCATTGTCCTGTTTGGCAAAGGATGTTTTTCCTTGTACTCTGTATGCTATCATGACTTTCGATACCATAGCTCGAAAAACACCCATTAGCCTGGAGGTTGCAGTAACAGATACTCCAATTTAACTGTGCTCCAAGAATTTGCCCTTTTCACAAGGTCTGCAAGGTTTGACATTTTACGCTGTCCTCCCCCCCCCCCCCCAAAAAAAAAAAGCACGATGCTTCTAGCTTCATTACAGCTACCTGGCAGTAGAAAAATACATACCTTATATTACATAAAATAATTACAAGATAAAAAGAACTTTTTATACACCATGTTTTTAAATTTTCTGTTGAATGATATAAACTTGACAATTCTATGTATTAATAAATACTTTTTAAATTTTTTTTGATGAATTATCACATCAACTTGAAAGAAAATGAAGTTAATTGGAAGTTAACTTGCGTTTCACTTTTCGTTCTCGTCCCGGCTGATAGATGGATGCACCAGTCTACAAAACAAAATTAACTAAAAAAGAATTCAATACTGCTTAAAGATGGCTAAAAGTATTAAAATAATGCACTGTCATTGTGATCTGAGCTATTCTAAAAGTTTCAAATGTCTAGCTAGTAGGGAAGTTAGTTAAAAATTGATTGCAAGATTTGTACTGGACAAACACACACAAACAAACAAGAAAGCGAGTTAATAAAAACATGGAAAAAATACCGGTGACCAGATTTGTTTTTTTAAGGAATACGAATATCACGTTCATAAACACCACTAATAATGATTGGCGTTTCCATTATTTTGATAACCACCTGTATATATGTATATGTATATATATATATATATATATATATATATATATATATATATATATGTATATATATATATATGTATATATATATATATATATATATATATATATATATATATATATATATATATATATATATATATATATATATATATATATATATATATATATAACATAAAAGCCCCTATATTCAATTCAAATTCTAAATTGCCTTGGGCGTTGTCGCGATTGAGCTATTTTCGCTTCTGATTCCAAGAACAAAGCATGGGCAGCGTCCCCTCAAAAAATATAATCTCTAGCGCATCTTTACGTAATAATAATACGTCACCTCTGACATCAGAGTCATAGTTTCAGCCAATGGCTACAGACTTGTGATCACATGGCAAGACGCTCAAAAAAGTTTATATAAATTCCAGCATACCTCGGAGAGCAGTTTTTGGCGTGGCACTGTTGCCTAGTAAACCGCCGTCATCGATGTCAATAAATATATAAATAAACGTATGTGTTAAATGAATCGAATCGTCTTTCTGGTTACGACTACAAGTTTTTGAGGTGTGACATGCCGACTCCGGTTTCCATTAGCATGGGACTGGGTCGGTATGTTACAAAGAGTCGTGCGGGAGGTAAAGAACTTTGTTTTGCGCGGGATGTTAAATGAAAAAAAATATTACTTTAGTGTTTCGTCCCTTCGACGCCGGCGAGATGATGCCAACGGATTCCCACGATTGTGGGTACAAGATCAGTCTGCGCCGTCCCTAGTCCAGACTTGTGGGAGCTCCGATCTAAACGAATTTCAATTTTTACGAGTGGAATATTTCAAGTCCCATATCATCTCTTCAACATTTATCTTTGGATAAAACAGCTATTGCGATGGGAGGAGAAATGAACTCTGCTGATCAGTGGTTCCCAAACTGCAAGTACCGTCCGAAGAAAAAAATATTGTGTCTGACAACAGTTATCCGAGTAACATGCGACGAGAGGGAGATGCCCCTGTGAACTGGTCGACGGACATTTTTCGAGTCACTCGATACAACCAGCGTGGATAACAATGATTCTGAAAACATTGATGCTACGATCGTTAATTTGACAGAAACTTTCTTAGTTATAACTCAACTGTATTTTCGAATTGAAAAAACTTTGCCTAAGAGTTATTCCTGCAAATGTTAAAAACTTTACTTCGGAAAGGACATTGTTCACCGTACAGGACTTTCGGCAGAGGA
The DNA here is from genome assembly GCA_907164885.2 of Dolomedes plantarius. NCBI lineage: Eukaryota > Metazoa > Arthropoda > Arachnida > Araneae > Dolomedidae > Dolomedes > Dolomedes plantarius. The sequence continues at coordinate 97,330,695 of OU015491.1, read as the reverse complement.
GCACACAGCGATAAAGAAATTTTAAGAAGAAAAGATAATTTGTATGTGTCGGGGAAATTAAATGGGTAAAATTAATGAAAAAAAAATACATAGAAGTAATTTGAAAATAATTAAATAATACTAGTTATAATAATAACAGAATTTTTGTGAGTACCACTTCAACAGGTAAGCACGTTTTATAAATTATGTAATTAATAATTAGGGATTGAGAAAATTTTTGAATAATTTAATTCAAATTTCGATCTTCAGAACTGATGACCTTTTTTGTTTCTCTTATTTGATTTTTGTGTTTATATTTTGAGTTGATAAAGTGTTTAAGTTTGATTTACATTTTGATAGAATTTTAAGTGTATATTGTTCATAGTATAAAAATAAAGTCTTACGTGATTTCTTGAAAGTAGTTAATGGAAAGTTAATGCTTAGGGGTGGTTATACCCTAAATGGATGTGTCAGATTTAATGAAATAGAAGATTTGTTTTGGAAATATTAGAATTTGAAATAATGAATAAACCTAAACTGACACATTTTCATTTTAGCTTGTGAACAGAGAAATTAACTAATTCATGTTCTCAGTAGATTCATTTGACTATTGAGCTGAATTGAGTAAAATGAATGTTTTGTTTTTATTTTGGATTTCACTAAAGAAAATTTTGAAACTTATATTTGATAAAATGATTAAGTGTGTGTTTTCTGTATAATTTTTATAATATTTCTGTGTTCTTTTTCTAGTACTGAACATTTTAGTGTTTTAAGATAATTAATGATCCTTGGTTACGTTAAACTGAAATATTAAATGAGTAAAGTAATGTTATGAGTATGTAATTTTGCACGCAGTTCTGAATCGTCGCGGAGAAAAAGAAAAAATAATAACGTAAATCATTTCCGTTTTCGAGCGCGTTGTATGACATTTCGAAGGTCGCCTCCGCAATAAATTTGAATGCTCAGCATTAGTTTTGTAAACACGATCATGAAAAGAGCCAAACTTGTTTTGATTCATTTAACTTAGAATTTTTTGCGACTCTAAATTTAAACATATGATGCCTGTGGTTTTGATTTTGGAAAATATCTGCAGGGATAACATAGTAATTTTCAGACATCAAGAAAATTTTATAATTTAAGTATTTGACATATTACATTTGATGTTGAGACCTCGTAAATTGTTCTACGAATTTAAGTAAAGGAGATTCCTGGAGGTTCAGTCGACAGTTAAAACAAATATAACATGACTTAGGGTGCCAAAAAACCACAATTGGAGAATTGAAAAAACCATTGTATGTTATATTTGGTTCATCCGCCCCAGGAAATTCTCGAAATAGAAATAATGAAGAAAAATAAATAAATAGAAAAGAGAATATTATAATGAGAGATATTTTTTGAGAGATTAAATACAAATGATGAATATTTGGGAACTTTACAGCGAGGATTCATACCAAAATGTGATATAAGAAAAGACAATTTATTTTTGGCTTATCGATTTCATGACTAACTTAATAAAACTGAGATGGATATTGGTAAAAGAATTTTGATTATTTGTGTCAATTGATAGAATAAAAGTTTCGATATTGAAATTTGAACATCAAAATTAAATTACTAAAAGTAATGGATAAATTTGACATTTAATTATAATAGATTTGTGGTGCTAATATCGATTTCTTACTTTTAAAAACCAAGGTATTTATTATTGTGTGTTTAATAATTTCATATGTTGTGTATTTTTGATTCTATTGATTAAAGAAGCCAGAGATCCACTTTCATTTTTTTTGCTGCTTTTCTGTGTTTTTTTTTCCCAGGATCTCGTAATTACATTTGTATGATTATGTTGTTATTCTACAAGAATAGGAGATTTTTTTTGTGTGTTTTGTGTTTACATTTAGATAGGGATTTTTTTTTTCTCCGTTGTTTTGTCAGTCGTCCAAGTGGATCACTACTATATTTTAAAGTGTATTTTTACAATGTGTATTTACAATATATTTTCAAGTAATTTTTTTTTTAGTAATTTAAAAATTTTTTTAAGTAGATTTGATTTTCTGCTGAAATTTTGTTGTGTGGGGAGGGCCCGCCCTGCACGGCAATTTTCAGTTGATGATAAATTTATTTTTGAGTTTAATTTTTTTTCAAAGCAACAATATAAGAGGAAATTTACATAATTTACAATTTTCTATAGTTGATCATTAATTACTATAATTTTTTTGCTTTTGTTGTGTTCATAAATTAGTAAATCATTAGTGTATTTTTGTGTATTCAATATTGAAATGTGCAATGTCTTGTCATGTGACCATCATACTAAATTAACTTAAAACATATGTTCCTTGAAAACTTTTCCAAAGTTGTGATAGACGCCCATTTTCCTCACATGGCCGGGTGAGTCTGTCCTCCAATGCAGGCATTGTTGTCAGCCTCTTCTCGGACGGGGGGGATATTCTATAACATAAAAGCCCCTATATTCAATTCAAATTCTAAATTGCCTTGGGCGTTGTCGCGATTGAGCTATTTTCGCTTCTGATTCCAAGAACAAAGCATGGGCAGCGTCCCCTCAAAAAATATAATCTCTAGCGCATCTTTACGTAATAATAATACGTCACCTCTGACATCAGAGTCATAGTTTCAGCCAATGGCTACAGACTTGTGATCACATGGCAAGACGCTCAAAAAAGTTTATATAAATTCCAGCATACCTCGGAGAGCAGTTTTTGGCGTGGCACTGTTGCCTAGTAAACCGCCGTCATCGATGTCAATAAATATATAAATAAACGTATGTGTTAAATGAATCGAATCGTCTTTCTGGTTACGACTACAAGTTTTTGAGGTGTGACATGCCGACTCCGGTTTCCATTAGCATGGGACTGGGTCGGTATGTTACATATATATATATATATATATATATATATATATATATATATATATATATATATATATATATATATATATATATATATATATATATATATATATATATATATATATATACACTCATGGACAAAAAAATTAGCGCACCAAGAAGGAGTCGTCAAAATGAAACGAAATTTTACATACGTAATGACTACTTTGATATAAGTAAATGATAAGACAATCAAAGAAAAAGGATAATTTATTTCAGAGAAAAAGGCAAAAGAACGGAGGAGTTAATACTCCATTGGACCCCCTCTAGCGCGAATGCACGATGCGATACGATCGGGCATTGAGTCATACAAGTTCTGTATGATGTCTTGAGACATTTCGTTCCATATTTGCTGTAACCTTGCCTCTAGTTCGTTCAAACTCGTGGGATGCCCAACTCGTCGTCCCAAATGATCCGAGATATGCTCGATTGGAGACAAATCTGGGGATCGGGCAGGCCAAGGAAGGGTAGTAACAGTGCGGAGACAGTCTTGTGACACCCTTGCCGTATGAGGCCGAGCATTGTCTTGTTGAAAAATGCTCCTGGGAGCCGTTGCATGAGTGGCAACACATGTGGTTGCAGGATTTCATGAACATACCGCTGGGCTGTCATGGTGCCACGGAACAATACTAGGGGTGACCGTGTATTGTAGGCAATGGCACCCCATACCATCACATCAGCTATGGGAGCGATGTGTCGCTGTACAGCAAAGGCAGGATTGAAGCGTTCACCACGGGCTCTCCACACACGAACACGATTGTCATCACTGCCGAGATTGAATCTGGATTCGTCGGTAAAGACGACCTGGTTCCATTCCGATGCAGTCCAGTTTCCTCGTGCGCGGCAAAACTCCAAACGGAGGCGTCGATGGGTGGGCGTCAAGGGAAGCACACGTAATGGGCGCCGCGATACCAACTGTCCTTCAGCCAGGCGCCTTCGTATGGTTCGAGAAGACACAGAGGCCCCTAGTGAAGGTGCTACCTGTGCCTGGATGGCGGCCGATGAAGCAGTTGGCTGTACGCGTGCATTTCTTACGATGTGGCGGTCTTCTCGACGACTGGTCTGTCGAGGGCGTCCTGAGCCTGGTCTTCGTGTACATGACATCTCTCAGGTCCACTGGTCCCAACACTTCCTCACAACACAATCAGAGAGGCCAAATTGACGAGCTACCCGCCTAGCTGACCACCCAGCTTCCATCATCCCGACGATTCTCCCCCTCTCAAACTGCGACAACTGCTTATATTGTCTTCGAACACGGCATAATGGCGTGTCTGTCTCAGCTCTTCCTTTGTAAATGATTCAGCACACTCAAACAAGCTTTGGTTACCTGTTTTATACTCCACAGAGTACGATGTTCAACGCCCTCTACCGGCTATACGTAATGCGCAATCACGCTGCATTTCTAATCATTTACATATCTCCCCGACATGTACCTGCATTGCAAGTTTCGTTACGATCCCGCAATTATTTATTGGTGCGCTAATTTTTTTCTGTCCATGAGTGTATATATATATATATATATATATATATATATATATATATATCAGTTGCATTTCACTGAAACGTGCACACAGTTTGAGAATCTTATGTATTACCTTTAATATGCTCAGATGTTTAATCTTGTTGACAAAATAGAAAATTATAATGATACCTTTAAAACAAGGCTTATTTCAAACTTCATTGTAAAACTTGGGTAAATAGCAGGTAATTATCAATTTTGAGATTACTTCAATGTGTAATAGTCTTTCCTATTTCAGTGCCTCTTTTGTGTATTAACTAGTTGCCAAGAGATTAGCGCACTCAGCACGAGGCGATTGTTTGAGTTAGATGATTATAGCTCTCTTTTGGATATGTAGCCTCAAGACATAATATTAATTTGGAAGCTGTAACATTTTTTTATAAGTATGTTTAATGAATTGTCTGGAAAATTTAATGCTATACCGTACTAATATTTATTTTACTGGACATCTTGCGTAGTTCTTAAACAGTAAAAAAAATTAAAAAAGCCTAATTTTTACCAGCGTTTTCAGAGAATAAGAATAAAAATTGTTTAAATTATACATGAATGAACATTTTTTCGTTTGTCAGTGCGGGGTGTTGCAAATTGAAATGATATATTTGTTTTGGGCGTACTGGTGGCACCACCTGGCTGTTTCGGTTTACGCGAAGCGTGTGTATTCAGTTGTGCTCTTGAAGGAATAAAAGCCTGACGCTTGAATTCTTGGTGATTTAATATTTCTTGAATTCTTGATTATATATTTCTTGCATTTCTTCACGGGGCACTAGCCAATGAAGGCACTCGTACTTTAACCGTGAAAATCGTCCGTTGCTTTCAATGGGGGCACCGTATAGGTGAACTAACCACCACCCTCTGGTGCCACCCCTTTTTGACCGATTACCCCAAGGGGCGACATCTGGTGTGTGTGTGTGTGTGGTGGGTGGGTGGGTGTGTCGTACCTTCTCCCACCCTTTCTGACCTCATAGAAGTACTTTCAGGTGTAGGGATTTAAAGTGCCCGTATCAGTCCTAGACGCGAAGGTATTTAATAACGATAATCAGGATTCGAACTGAGCATCCAAAGTCCCAAGCACAAAGCGGTACCACTTGGCTACCACGGACCTACCTGAACAAACATGAATCAAACGCAAAAGATTACCGTATTAAGATTGCATAAACTGATACATTTTAGTAACACTATGCAATTTATGAGCAATGATATCTGGTCTGTTTCAAGTCTGAATCTTTATCAGCCATCAACAATTACGATTACAAATTTTCGTAAGGGCGCGGTGGCCCAGGTGGCAAGAGCAGCGGGCCAGTGAACTGAAAGCCCTTGGTTCGATGCTCGTCGCTGCAAATCCACCACTGTGTTCAATAATGGTGTCCGGGGCACTTGAAATATGACTTGGCTGCAATGTCCTCCAAGTTCTCAAATTTACCTCTGGAGGCACGGGGCCAAGTGTTCCGGTCTCGTCACTTGACGCGGTTCAAAATTACGGGACCGGTCATTTAGCCAAGTCGGACTCCCACCTTTGTGGTGCTAATTCAAAACAGGAGCCTCACCTTCATCGCCCATAGCCCTCGGGACTTGATCTGATGTTGTTGTCGGTCAAGTGGCATAAGCAGCAACAACAACAACAACAAATTTTCGTATTTGTATTAATGTATTCGTATTTTTGAAAGTACGAGAAAGTGTTAAGGTAAACGTTCTGTGAACTGAATTTCACAGAATTTTATAGACTTTTATCCTAAGTTTAATAAAAAAGAGCTGCATTTAAGTAACTGTTTTTAATACCATAGGGCAATACCTATCACTACCTTATAGCCACAAACATTTTGGTGATTATTTCAATCTAAATTCATTGCGAAGCCAAGCTTTTCAGGAATCTTTTGCTTATATTATCACTGGCGTTCGCTCATTAAAATGGGATGAAATTAAAAATTAATGTGCAGATGCAGGTGACCGTTGAGAAAGAGCTCTAGTAGATTATAAAAAGCAGTGAGAACTTTAATTCTGCCACGGGAGTTTTTAAAGAACGCGTCAAATCTTTGTTCCGTAAAAAGGGTGTTGTAAAGAAAATAAACGGATACGCACTTCAAAACACAAAGAGTGTATAAGCTGCTGTCAAAGTCTTCAAACGGAAGAAAAGCCTTTGTTCAAATATTCATTCAAAGTATATATCTTTAGTTCTTTTTATAAATAATTTATTGGTGTCCAACGAAACTTTCAGTTGGATATGTGCTCAACATGGTATTTATGTCAATATCGAAGTAAAAATCTTTCCGTTTTTTCTTCTATGGAAAATATTATTATTTAATGAATTAATGAATTTTTTTCAAGAGATTCACATGCATAAAGAATAGCTGTTTTATTTTTTAGCCAGTCTCTACCAAGAACTGTTGTTTCATAGAAATAGTATAAGTGGGAGAAAAATAGAAGTTTGATGCTTAAAATAATAAAAAAAATTGTTCCTAGGAAAAACTAATATCACTATTTTGCATATCCTGTTGTGTCTAAATATTCAGATTACCTTTCTTTATTTTCATATAAATATTCAGTTATGGTAAAGCAAATTTACACGACAGTATATAGTTCTTCTCTGAAAAAAAACTAATCCTTTGCATTTAAAAAAAATGCGAAATAAAACAATTTCTTATAAAACCCGTTTAAATCTTTGTTGTTAAATAGCAATAAAGATGTTCCGGAATATTGCGTTATTGCTGTTGAAAAGATGCATTTTTTTTTCAAAACACGTTTAAGATAAAAAGCTGTAAACTTAAGCAATGCATTTATAATTATGCTAATAACTGCAAACGTGAAATATTCCCTGTACCCCAAAGAAAATATTCCAATAAGAAGTATATATTGAAAACAAATCACAATTTAAATTCATTGTGTTTACTACGCAGGCAAAATAATTTAAATTTATTCATGTCTATGTCTTTCAAGAAGAAAAAAAAGCTCGTATTTCAGAAACTAAAAATATATAAGCTTCAATAGAAACACTTATTTCCCATTTCTCTTAAGAACATTTTATCTCTTAATTCAGTTCAATTTAAATGTCTGTTTGCATAATTACAGAAGATTAAATTCTCCCATTATCATTCATTACAGACAATCCTACAGGATGTATAACTTTTTTTCCTAAACTTCATTGGAAAGATTTAAAACTTTTCTTAGGAATAACTGTTGACATATCTTAAAAATGGTCTATCAACAGTATAACTGACAAAGAGAAATCTGATATTTATATAGAATAACCTTGTTTATTGTATTTTAAGAGGAAGTCATTAAAGGTTTATACCCTTTTTTTAAAGAGAAAAATGTCACTGAAATCTTGTTTACAAATTATACAAGGTAAAAATTCTTAACTTAGGTACTAAAAATAAAATTAAACAGACATCATTTAAAATTTTCCCTGCATCTTATGTGGGCCTCATTTTATGAGTCTCAAATACAATTTATCATTATATATAATAAAAATAAAATATTCGCAATTGTAGAAAATTAATTTACACAGTGTACTTAAAAAATCTGAAATGTCATGAATTATATTTCTATAGCTAAAATTCAATTATAAATGTCATGATTGCTGACAAAACAGAGCTTTTTGAAACATTTTGTGCAGATAAAATAAAGTAAAATTTGGCACTTTTTGTATGTGATATACAGTGTGTAGATAAATGAATATCCCAACTTTGAAGGGCTATTGAAAGAAAACTAAACAAAGTGCAAACTTTTTTTTCTGGGACTACATCATACATCAGGTGTTTGTTCCACCGCTACCTGTTAATTATTATTGTTATGGCCGTGATTATAGAAGATCAGCACAAATGCATTAAACAAAAAAAAAGACAAATCAAGAATTCACTTACCACACTTTCTGAATAAATGACATTTTATTTCATACATAAACTAGGAGAGCACAAAAATGATTTACACGTGGGCATCACAACTTTCCTCAAAGGGACAGGAAACATTAGAATGTCTTGAATCCATTAACATCTACGTAATTCTCCATTTGTAGAAATCTATCTAACATATGCGCAGGATATTAGCTTACAGAAGATCGATTTGTTTCTTGATAAATTTTTTCGTGGTTTGATTATGTTTCTTTTGTGCTACACGTGCAACCACGTGCTTCAGAACCCCTTCTCTACCAGTAGATCGATGGACTCTCTCGCCGAAGAAAATTCAAAGACTGACTCCACATATAGTTCTTGAGCCGGTAATTCAAAAACCGTCACACCTTTTCTGTTGCCATTGTTTTTTCAAACTTTGTAGTCGAGAATGTCCGTGCGAGCGCATTCATTGCCGCGCCACCGCTTTGAATCGAACGAGCAGGAGAAAAGTTGGGTGCAAACCAGTTCCGGCTAATTTTAAATCGATGTTTACATAACACTACCAAATGACATTGACGAACTTAAAAGACGCATATCTGCAGCCTTTCAATGCTGAAAAGAGTGTGGGATGAGTTATCGTACCACCTTGATATCCTTCGTGTTACTAAAGGGGCTCACATTGAACACCTATAACTGCGTCGAATTTAAACTTTCAACTGTTATTTTTGATTTCCAATGAACAGCAAGTTTGTACTTTGTTTAGTTTTCTTTCAACAGCCCTGCAAAGGAGGAATATTCATTTATGTACACACTGTAGATTTGATTTACTTTCTAACTAATTCGCTCTCTAAATAAAGAATTTTTACAATATAGAATAGGTTGTATAAAGCAATTAAAAACTAGTTCTGTTATATTTTCTAAAAAGTTTTATTTAGAAGACTGATATTTTGAATTTCTTATGTATAGAAATTTATGAATTTCTTATGTATAGAAATTTATGAATTTCTTATGTATAGAAATTTATACTGGCGCAGCATGTCCCAGCTGGATCTTGTACCATTAAATCCCAACAAAACAGCCAACCAACCAAACAAATTTATGTTTAAATGTCTAATATTTGTGATGTAATCAATATTTCTGCCACTATATGTTACTGGAAACATTAATTTACAATTTTTCGCTTCAAATTTTCTAATAATTTAGTGCACAATTGAGGGATAAATTTGGCATCTTTATATAAAGCGTTACAATCAACTAGAATAGTAAAATGTTTCCTTCCTCTGTTGCATTTGATGAGTATACTCATATTGACTTATAATTTACTCTTCATATGTCTACCCTTTTAATTGATTTCAGTTTCTGTAATAATGGATGGGGAAATATAACAGAAGCGGTTAGTTAAAAATTTTTAAACGGGTACATTAGTTCATTTATTTCACTTGGTTATAGCGATTATACCAGTTATTCAGTCAAGGTGTTGCCATATCTGAGAAATACTTAATGGAAATTAAGATATAAACCGTCATTATTGTATAATTGAGGGTCGTTTAAACTCAGTTCTGAGAATGATGAGGTCAATGAGCTAAAATGCTGTTTTCTTTAAAAAAGATGAACTAAATAAACGGCTAATAGCGAAAACTTCGGAACATAACTTCATAATAAATTTCATTTACCGTATAACGCGCACCTATAATTTTAAACTAATTTTTTTAATTTTGGGGCATATCCTCCGTATAACGCGCACCCTTTTCCTAACGACGAAACCTGAAATATACATGTGCGATGCTCTTTTGAAGCCATTCATTCCAAGGATTTTCCCAGGCTTTCGAACAATGGTATACTGAATTGACAAGCGATAAGGGGAACAATATGTGTGTGGGGAAATGCTTGAGGAAGTAAATTATTCATGGCACCTTAAAGTATCCAGGAAGTCTTTTAATTTGGGACATGTTCAGATCTGGGACATGTTCCCATCTAAGGGATAATACAAAGAAATTGATGAAAGAGTGTAACACAGACATGACAGTTGTTCCAGGCGGATTCAAACCATTATATCAATCTTTAGATGTGTGTATCAATAAACCATTCAAAGGAAATTTAAAACGACAGTGGAACACGTGGATGTTCGAAGGTGATAAAACGTTTACAACAGGAAGCCAAATGCGTCATGCATGTCTAGAAATAGTGTGTAAGTAGATAATAAAAGCATGGAATGAAATTAAACCTGACATGATTCAAAAGTCATTTAAAAAATGTAGTATATATAACAATCTAGATGGAACGGAATATTATTATTTATTTAGGGATCAGAATAACTGTGATGGTGAGGAGGAAACAGAATTCGATGATGAGCCTGAAGATATAATGGAAGACGAATATGACGAACTATTCATGTTATACGATAATTACAATTTTTAAGTTCATAAGGTATGTCATTTCTTTTAAATAAACAGCATTTAGGTACATGTAGATAGCTAATTTTTTATGTTCGTCTTTTCTTTATTTTTAAATCTATCATTTTTGTATCCGGCGTATACACGCCCACCCATAAGTTCCGATCTTATTTTTTGTTTTAAAAGTGCGTGTTATACGCCGGAAAATACGGTATTCGTAATTTTTGCTTTGACACAAACTTTCAGTACATTAATATGTCCTGCTATTGAATTAGGTTGTAAAAGTGCTTAACGTCTCTGGAGGATAACTCATTTTAAAGCATAGACAATTTAGAAAAAAAATAGATTGCCCTTGCTAAAAAGATAAATTTTTACGAAAGGAATGCATAATCTATTGCACAAAATGCATAACTTAATCTCTATCCTTTGTAATTTAAATGAAAGGAAATATACTTGTTTTCGTTGAAATTTTCAAAATACTCTCCATTTTAAACCGAAAGCAGTGGGTTTCAAACAATACAGGTAGAGAGGGAATACCAAATGTGCATCTAGGATCTAGAAAACTATTTCTATCATTACGGCAAGCTTTATTAGGGAGACAGAAGTAGAAATCGATCTTCGGAAAAAGAAAAACACATCGACTGGATAAAATAAATGAACTCGCGGATATCATTAACCGGAGTGTTTAAACAGGGAAAGAAGATAGATAACCGTAGCTACAGAAAAAGTAAACCGCATGACAATAGTTAAAGGAAAAACAGGAAGAGCTATTTAAAGCACAATCGAAGGAATGCCTAAAAAGTAGATGAAGAATTCTAATGCTGCTTTTAAAAGACCGAGAATTCAGATTCTAAACTGAATAAGTGTATATATGTTTTCATAAATGAATGTATACGGTTGTTATACATTCTATGAATAGCTTATTGGACATCGTAAGACAAGCAACGAAAAACGTAGTATGTTTTGGTAGATGTCCGCAGTAGAAATGCCTGCTTTATAAGGGAAATATTTTCTTTGTTTAAAATTTCTAAAAAAAAAAACTGAAATAATTCAAGATTGTTAGTGAATCAGATAAAATTATGCAGAAACATTAAATCTAATAACGACGAGGTCAGTGAGTTTAAAGATTTTTTTTTTAAACGAGAAACAAAATAGAGTAGAAGATAATGTAGAATATAAAGCTCATATTTTTTTGAAAACATAGCAGATTTTGCAACATTTTCGTAAAACTGTTGCTTTCGTAAACCGTATGCTTGATTTTGCGCGAAAATTTCGGAAAAAAACTAAAATTCGACTATAATACGCACTCATAACTTTCAATATTTTATTTAAAAATTGCACAAATATTTATTAACATAAATAAAATTTGTCATAAAAAGAAACGAAATTCGGTAGAAAAAAAATTTAAATTGTTAATTCAAAGCAAACAATACTGTCAAATTATCAGTCTTAATCACTTTCACTAGAGTACAGCTCATCAATTGTTGTTGCGTCCATGTCATAATTATTGTTGCCGTCGTAATATATATCGCCATCATCATCCTCACTTAACGATACGAACTGTAGGTTCCGTTTGTTTAAAAGGAATACCTGCTTAGTAAACGGGTGGATGAATCACGGAGTGCAGATGCGCACACATCCGTGTTGCGACAATGTCTTACAGCTGCTGTACGTTCGTTTATCCAATGTTTAAAACTACTTTTTTTGTACGCGAGTATAATACGCACCCTCATTTTTGTGGACTAAAATGTGAAAAAAAGTGCCTATTATACTCGATATTTTACGGTAAATGAAATCAATTTCGAGATATTAGATATTGTTCTCTAAATCCTAAACTCTGCAGGCTGAAAAATTATACAACGAACTGGGGAAAATGTTTAACATATGATTTATTTAAGCGATCAAGGAGATAACCGTATACTTTAATGACATAGTTAACTTGCTGGACATATCAAGGTGTCGGAAGTACTCCAGTTGTGACCGAAAAAAGGTATGACTTTGACAGGGATAGGATCTCCCGGTTTCTACTATGCAGAGAAGCAAATGAGGATTATTTAAGAAGGTAATCTTAAGCCATTTCAGTAAATAAAATGACCTAAGATTCCCAGTGTATTCTTAGGCCATTTTATTGACTAAAACGGCCTAAGAATACACTGGTCAGTTCATTTGTCTGGAGAGCAGAGGGTTTAGGGATCCAAGCTAGCCAATTGTACAAAGGGCGTTCCATAAAAACTGAGAGTAAAATCACCAAAGTTAAAGAAATACAGGTACACCAAAAATATGTTATTCATTATAAAATTATCTTCCCTCAAATGATACTCAACTGTACCACTTTTCAAAGCGTTCAGTCCACTTTTCAAAGCGTGTGGTGAAGGCCTTTTAAGGCAGCTTCTTCCAGGCACACTGTACAGCTGAAATAAAGTCAGCGTCTGTATTAAATTGTCTTCCACGGAGCTCCTAAAAATCTTAAAATATAACCATTTAACTCTTTAAAATCCAAATGTATTAGAAAGACTCGTTATAAACCCTGACTAATTAAAAAAGTGGTGAAATTTCTGTTGTGAAATATTCTTATGGATTTAGTTCTACAACAAATGCTTTAAGAATCCCTCGCTGTATTCTCAAATATAATTTTGTTCTGAGAACTGTGCAGCTCTTTAAGATCCACCTTTATATAGAAAACTGATTTTAAGCTCCATACGTTAACTTTCAAAAATAAAGTAAGTAGTTTTAACTACTGCATCGCTTAATGCATGTTTACTCTCGGGAAAAATTTGTGATAAGGTATAAAGCAAGCAATTAATCACTTGCATTTAATTTCTCCTCAATATTAAATTTCCGTAAAGTACTTTGCAGTCTTTGAGAAACGAGCAAAAATACTAAATGTAGAGAAATTATTTAATGCCACATTTATTAAAGATCACAACAAATAGTTAAGCACGAGACAGGCAATTTTCTTCTCAGCAATAATCAAAAATGATGGAGAGGTTCAAATTATTATACGGCGCAGTATTTGAGCGGAGAATACAATATATTTGATAACTCTGGTGTCGGTCTTTCTCCCTTGGGATGACCATCCGTATTTATATTAAAATATTGTTTATTCAAGCAGTTAATGTTTCGATGGAGTCATAATTTGTTACTCGGAGTGATGGCTTTTATTTTCATTTCCTTGAATATATTTATTATTTAAGAAAATCCGCTGTACCTTAAATGCCCACTACATTATGTTGAGGCGAAAAAAATTAAGCAAGATGAGTACTAGTACTATTAGTCTCTCAATGAACCGAAATACGAAAGAAAATTTGTATGTACAGAAATGGCCAGTTTAAGGGACTGCCTACGTTGAAATGGCGGTTTTAGTGAACAAATTTCGAAATTTCTTTTTATTGCTCTATTTAAAAGGCCAGTGTTTTAGGATTTTAAAACTGCTTTACTTTTATTTGTACGATCATTGTATGAGAATTTATGGCCAATTTAATGAATCGGAAGCTATATTAAAATACCGTAAGTAGCATCTTTAAATGTATTTGCTAGAAAATTTATTTTTCAGCTACTTTTGTAATCGAGAACGCTCATGATTTAAAAAGTTTTCACTGTACAGGGTGTCCGGGCTAAAGGTATCCAAAAGTTGTGGCTTATTTTTACGGAACTACCCATTAGAATTTTAAAAATATTTATTTAAATAGAAAGAACATCTCTCCAAGTTTTAATATCAATCATAGATTCCGATCATAGTATTATAGATTTCGATGTGTGCACCTTTTGTAGCAAGACAAACGTCTAAATGGTAATCCAGTTCTCTCCAAGTGTGTCGTAGCATACCAGTTATTACGCGAATTGCTTGAACGATACGCTTCTTCATCTCATCCACAGTTGCATTTTTTTGTTTTTACACAACGGATTTAATGAATCCCCAAGCAAAATAGACTAATAACTCCTGATATGCTACGAAACACTTGGAGAGAACTGGATTACCATTTAGACGTTTGTCTTGCTACAAAAAGTACACACAACGAAATCTATGATACTATGATCGAAATCTATGATTGATATTAAAACTTGGTGAGATGGTCTTTTTATTTAAATATTTTTTTAATTCTAATGGCTAGTTCCGTAAAAATAAGCCATAACTTTTGGATACTTTTAGCCCGGACACTCTGAATTTCCATGAAATTTCGCAATAGTGTTATACACATTACTATCTATGTTTTGAACTAAAAGCTGAGCTATATGTGTTAATTTAATAACTCTACAGGTACCTACACTTATGATAATTTAAAAAAAACAAGCAATGTTTTTCACTTTTTTTGGTATATTTCAGCGAGTTTTGGAAATATTGTAAAACTTTTACTCCAGAACTCAGGTATGTGTCACAGTAGTATATAGTATAAAGGAAATTAAAATATATTGAGTTTAATGGAGTGTAGGGTCTCTGGCGTAAGCACTGAATTGTACTAAAATTTATAAAAAAATTTCAGGTAGTCTTTTCTAACGAAACTACCGCAGGTTATTTACATAGGACTACTTATCGTTGCTTACCTCTTTTGTATGTATATATGTATGTATGTGTTATGTATACATAACACCTCTTTTGTATGTATATATGTATGTATGTGTTATGTATTATGTATATATGTTATGTATATGTATCTATATATATGTGCGTATTTATGTGTCTATATATATGTGCGTATGTATATATGTATCTATATGTCAAAATTTTAACATATTTGGGTACTTTTCTGTTTAACTGTTTACTGCTTGCCCAAGCAATACAGACTGGGTTTGGCGCGCTGCTAAAATTATAACTCGCGACGCAGGACATCTGAAATTTTGCTTTCTAGAAGATCGTTATGGTGGAACGTAATCCTGCGTTAAAATCCATCTATTTTAAAATTTTATGAAATTTTTACCAAAATCATATTTGTTTTCATCATTTTACATGAAATTTGAACGAAAAATATATGTATTTAATCAGTACTGTATATTTTTGAAAAAAAAATGTGCTCTGAACGTGGGCAGTTCCCTTAAGGCTATCAGGCTTATCAGCGATGACCATAACTTTGGTCACAGCTAAGCGCATGGTTTGTTGGTGAAGCCATCCATTCATAGAGCAGAGGGGTTCTGGATTCGACTTTTTGGTCATCCAGTAGTTTTTGAACGGGGCACAGGACCTTGAAGCTCGACGAAATGACTGTAAATATGGTCTAATTCTAACCGCAAAAACTCAAATAATATTAGGAAAAGAAAATTTCTTTCTTTATATATATAAAGTACATATCTTTAAATATGTCATATATAAAAATGGAAGTTGTAAATCTATAAATAACTTTCAAATTAGCAATTTAGAATTTTATATGTTTAGCTGCTAATTTTGAGTTTGGGTGCAGCATTACTTTTAAACTATCAATAGGAAACTGATAAAACTACACTCATATATATATATATATATTATTTCATGGTACTCAACATTTTAAAACCAGAAAAATGTGCAATTCTGAAATAATTTTTTATGTGGGAAAATTATGCAAATAATTGTGATCATTTTTGAAGTTTTCCAATTTAATGCTCAATTTTTAATTTAAATAATATTTATTACAATTTATTTGGTTTTACATTACAGGCAAAAAATATATTACATGTGTATTCTGACCATTAATTATTTTCTGTAAGCATATATCTCAGTTTTATGATGCGCGCAGCAGTTTATGATATCACCAGTTAATCATATAAAATTCTAAACTGCTAATTTGAAAATTATTTGTAGATTTATAATTTCCATTTTTATATATGACATATTTAAAGATATGTACCTTAAAACGGGGCTACTTTGCTCCTAGATGGGTAACTTTGCACCATTGTTGAAAAAAGATTTCATCCCATCTAACAGATAACTAATGAATAATTAACAATATTTTCACTGTTTTCTGATAGATAGCACCACCTCTCATAACATGAATGATAATTACTGTTTTAGCAGCCATTTTGGGTAGTGTTTGTCAAGTGTGTCTGTGCTGGTACTATTTTTAGTTAAAATCTTCATCTGAAAAAGTTGCATTTTGCTCCAAGGAAACGATTTTAGTTGAAGGTCAGTGTTGTCTATTTATATATAGAAACTAATTGTCTTTGAAATCATAACGTTTAAATCTTGTTAAACTGAATATTTATCCATTTATGATCGATACTGTTTTTGAAGTTAGTTTTAGAGCAGATAGGGGGCTACTTTGCACCAACTCAAAAGTGGTGCAAAGAAGATGGAAGAGATGAATACATCTACACAGAATGAACTGACACATTCAAAATCCCAGCTTAAACCTATCAACAAACAGACTGATTCATTTGTAGTTGTAATGTACGAAAATGAATACTACCCAGGTGTCATTGAAAGCTTCAATGAGGATGGAGCGTTTGAGAGTTTGATGAAGTCGTTAAATAACTGGAAGTGGCCTGTTAATAAAGATGCCATTTTGTATAAATGGGAAGAAATAGTTGGAGGTATAAATCCCCCTAAATTATTTAGCAAACGAGGTGTTTTCTCAGTCCCAGAGATTGCTGATGGTTATGGAAATTTTTAAACATTTGTTTTTATACTACAGAAATTTTAAAATTCTGATGCATCGAATATACAAGTGTTTCCTTTTAGTTTTGCCACAAAATAACAGCAAAGTTTGTTGATGTCATATTCTTTTTTTATATATTAAATACAATTAGTTGAACTTGTTTGTTTTTAAATATTTTCTCTCGTTTAAACCAAAAAAATTCAAATCCTGTCAATTTTCCACGATTCTATAAGGTGCTACAGTTAACTTGAATGAGGTTACTTTGCACCAGGTTAATTTTCTTGCTTCGAACAAATTATTATTTCTTGCGGAGCAAAGTAACGCGCCCTTATGGTATACTTTGCACCACTTTTAAAAAATTATTAAAAAATATAAAATACATTTAAAAACAGGTTTTATTAACATGGAACTATTCCTTAATTATCTAAGAATACAATAGAACTACTTTCAAAGGTCATTTTACAGAATTTCTATGATTTACGTGAGCATTACAAAAAAATCTTGGAAAAATGGTGGAAAGTTTATGGTACTTTATATGAATAAAGAAACAAAATTTCTTTTTCTAATATTATTTGAGATTTATTGTTAGAATTAGACCATATTTATAGTCATTTCGTCGAGATTCAAGGGCCTGTGCCCCTTTAAGATTAGGGTTTATACAAAAACCTACTTTTAAAAAAAACGGTTTTCGAATTCCAGATTTCCAAAAAACCGGTTTTAGCCGGTTTTCGAATTTTTGACAAAAAAAAAAATAGAATAGGCAAAAATATTTTATTTAATTTATATGAAATAACAAAAAACGAAATCAATATCAAAGTCAAAATATAAAAAAAAAATTAAGGATTACACATTACTTACACAAAATATTTTAACGAAAACTCAAACAAAAATTTCAAATTTCAAATAATATTTATATTTATTTCATTAATTTCAATTTCTCCTAAGAAAATAGGATTTTAAAAAACATAAAATATCCACTGAATGGTGGCTAAGTCTTGTTCTTATTTTGGGCACAATATTGCCTAAAATTGAAAATACTCGTTCACTAGCTACTGAGCTTGGTTTTATAGTTTTCAGGGCATCAAATAACAAATCTAAGTTTTTGGTTCTTTTATTAGTTGCCTCAAATAATGAAAATTCAGCTTTCAGTGTCTTTAGATTTGTAAGTTCTTCAGGATCTTCAAGAAACTTATGAATTGATTTTTCCATGGCTTCCTTTAAAAAAAACATTACTCTGATGAGTAGTTTCTTCGATTTGCTCTTCATCAGAATCGGTTTCCACATAAGAATTTGGAAATATTCTAGACAATATCTTTCCTGATAACTATAACAACTTTATATTTTTGTTTCCAGTTTTCACATTACAAGATTAAGCGAACCTGTCATGACTCGTGACGGATTGCACATATGTCTATATAAAACAGTTCCGTAACTGACTCACTCACTGACACACAGACCAAACCGCTGGACATAAAGGGCTGAAATTTTGCATGCCGATTCTTCTCATACTGCAGGGGTGCACTAAGAAAGATTTTTTAAAATTTCTTAGATTTTTTAAAATTAAATTTTTAAGCTGTTTTTGAAACTTTTTTAAAGTTTGCATTTAAAATAATAATTTGAGGGTTATAAAATTTATATCACGAGAAAGATCATAAAAATTCCTTTAAAATGAGATCTTTTTCGAACCTTCATTTTCTGATTTTTGGTGAATTTTTAAAGATTCGTTTTTAGAGTTTAATTTATTAAATGCTGATCACGTGATTTCTTTTTCTGGTACTTTAAATAAATTTGTCGTCACGTGCACAACAACTAAATAGACAAAAAAAATTTTTTTCTTGCTAATGCGGCAGACGATTGGACATTATCCAAAAAAATATTAAAATACAATAAAAGATATTATGTTCCTAAAACTCTACTATATTAACTGTACTATATTCTTTAGTATATCCTATTGCATTTAATTTGAATATTTTCTTCTGCATTATATCCCTTACAATTTTTTTATAAATATATTTTTTTTGTTTTTTTACATCAATTGTATACATTGATTGTCGTATTGATTATAAATATATATATATATATATATATATATATATATATATATATTTATTTTTTTGGAATTAATTGCATACATTGACCGTTGTATTTAATTTGAATGTACTCCGTAGCGAAGTGCGGGTTTTCAGCTAGTACTAACATAAAATAACTCGGTTAGGCACGTCTTTTCCATGCGCGCAGTGCACAATGCACAAGCACTGGCCAACGCAACTCGCAACGTTGAAAAAATGTGTCTGCTGCTCGTTGAATAGAATGAATAGCAAATCAAATAAGTTAAAACTTAATTTTTACATAATAATTTGAATTCTTTTAAACTGGTTTTCTTAATTTAAAAACCGGTTTTCAAATGTGACAAATTTATTTTAAAAACGGGTTTTTTAAAACCAGGTTTGAAAAACCGTCAAACCCTATTTAAGATCATTAAAATAAGGTTCTAATGTCAGTCTCTCTTAAAACAGAAACAACTCAAAGTGCATTTCTAGAAATATTATTCTGTATTGAGGTTATAAATAAATGCAACAGTTTGATTTAAAAATAAACCGAAAGCTTTTTTTGTAAGATGGAAATATTTGTATAATTGTAGCTTATTTATCTATCTATTCTAAAAGTAACTCCCGCTGCCTCTGTCAAAAGCTTGTCACGCTATCTCCTCCGAAACCGCTAGGGGTATGGGGTCGAGAGCGATACCAATGGATGCAGAAAAATGGGGGGACCAAAGTAAGACATGTCTCACCTTCGTCGGACTTTAAGTTTTTTTTAATTTTATGTTTTGTGGGAAAATATTGACTTTCTCATCTTCAGATTACGATAACTCGCCAAAAAATGATCGTAGAAATTTGATCGTTTTACAATCTAAGACTATAGACATTTCTCTTTCGAACTAGACCTCATTTGTTTAAAAATATTTTAAAACAGACTAATATTTTCATCAAAAAATGAAACAGTTTTTCAAGAAATATTGACTTTTTTATCTTCAGATTACGATAACTCGCCAAAAAATGATCGTAGAATTTTGATCTTTTTACAATCTAACACTACAGACATTTCTCTTTCAAACTAGACCTCATTTGTTAAAAAATATTTTAAAACAGATTAATATTTTCCTCAAAAAATGAAATGCAGTTTTTCAAGAAATATCGTCCTCTATGTGGATGTAATATCGATGTTCCTCGAGTTTTTATCTTACAAAGAAAATATTTACATCATCTGGAAGCTGAAAGCTTTCTTATTCATATAAACGTCATTTCAAGTCTATATCTTAAATTTTCGATTTTTAATTGAATTTTAAAGCTGATAATTCAACAGCTCTTCGCATTAAGGGTGAAAACAGTAAACGGATGGAAGCTGTTACTTTGGTCGAGAATAACCCCTATGTATCTCGCTATTAGCTATAACAGAGGAGCTAGCGTAGCGAGCCTAGGGGCGAAGCCCCTAATTACTAACAAAAAATTAACAGATGAAAATTGCAATCCCATCAAAAATATTTCTTTTATTTAAAGATCGCCTTGGTTTCTATCGTTCGGAATCAACATTTCAAATGAATGTATAAAAAGTATGTTACATAGTTTGCGCGATGGAAATTATTTCAGTGAGGAATTATGCTGTTGATTAGAAATCATTTTAATCTGTAAATAAATTCAAGTTCAAGAAATTCAATGTATACGCAACTTTATTTTAACTGATAGGGTATTTCGTCTACGCTCACCTTGAAAGGTTTCATAATACTGTGCTATAATTCCAAAACCTTTTTTTATACTTATTAGTTTTGTATGACATTTACATATTGCGATAATACAGTAACAAGTTTTTAACGTAGTTGTAAATTCTGATGTTTTAAAACTTCAATTCGAAATTATTAACCCTATGATTTCTTCTCATGATTCGAAATTATTTTATATACTTCAACTACTAAATTAAATTTCTTCAGCATATAAAATACACAATAAAAACTTCTCAATAATGAGATCAATTTCTTTTAAAACACAAACAATTTATTCCATTCAACATTAAGCATTACTGCCTTCGACATTAAGCATTACTACATTCTGGCTGTTCGCCAAGAATACACTTTTTCTGGTAGAACATTTTTCGTTTTAAACACACTGCCATCTATTGGCATAAGATACAATTATAATTACAATTTCAAATTCTACAATCTTCTCCCCAAATGAACTATAGGTTCATTTAACAAAAAAAAAATCAAAATAAAATAAAATGACAATAATAAAGAGAAATTTTTTTTTAAACAATATGCAATACAGTTGGCTCTCTGTTGAACGACGCTCTACTTAACGACGATCTCTATTTAAAGACGATATTTCCCAGTCCAGGACCCTCCGACGTAAAAAAATTCTATTTAAGGCCGACGTTGTTTCTATTTATCGACGAATTTTTTTTACATGATAAACTTTTTCTTCAACATTTTATCTGCAGGAGGGGAACCTTCAGTGGAGGAAAACAAGTTTGGTGTCAATAATAGACCCGGAATTTCCTTGATGTTTGAAATGTTGCAATAATTGACTTGTTGCAATGGGAAAAACGAGGGGGGGGGGCAATTACTGTTTCTCGGAACATCGAATATTCTTTCATGGAGCTCTTGGAGTGCGGGAGCTGAATCACTTTATTGTCCCTACCATCTGTTGTCATGTGACTTACGAACTGTCCAATAGCAGCCCTCTCTCACTCCTTCCGGGAAGCAAGTGTTCATGTTTAAAGAATTCATGGTTGTGTGTAAGAACTCATTGCAGTCTGAATACCAGGTGAGCAGAGCAAAATGGCATCAACGCGAAAGCACCTTACGCTACACGACAAGGTGAAAATTACTGAAGATTGGGAAAAAAGTGTTGGAATAACAGAAGTCCAATTCGCAAGGCAATTTCAGCTACACGAGTCTACTCTCAAAGGCTTTTAACAAGCAAAGAGAAAAATGCTTGATTCAGCACAAAAATTTGGTTTGGGATCCAAATTCAAACGACAGAAAATTCAATGTGGCCGATCTGAAGAGTTTGATAAGGGAGTCCTGCAATGGTTTCACGAAGCAAGATCATCCACATTCCAATTTCTGGAATGATATTTAAAGAAAATGCTATTGTTCTGGCAGAAAAGTTTGGAATGCAAAATTTTCAGGCTTCGGATGGTTGGCTAGCAAAGTTCAAAGAAAGATAT
This sequence comes from Dolomedes plantarius, assembly GCA_907164885.2. Taxonomy (NCBI): domain Eukaryota; kingdom Metazoa; phylum Arthropoda; class Arachnida; order Araneae; family Dolomedidae; genus Dolomedes; species Dolomedes plantarius. Next base: position 97,308,295 of record OU015491.1, on the reverse strand, counting down.
GGGCTTGCATTATAAGAATATCTGGTGAAAGTGGCTCCGTAGATGAAAAAATAGTGGAAGAATGGAAAATAGTGCTGAAGGGGATATTAGATGGATATGATGAGAAGAACATATTCAATGCAGATGAGACGTGCCTATTCTACAATATGGTGCCTAATAAAACTTGAACGTATATGGGCGAAAAGTGCTTTGGTGGAAAACACAGTAAGGAACGATTGAATGTTTTACTGTACACTAATTCGGATGGATCTGAGAAATTTCCATCTCTAGTTATAAGAAAATCAAAGCAACCAAGGTGTAAGGTCCTGGGGTGAATATCCCCAGGAAACCTTATGAGTACAGGAATAACAATAAAGCGTAGATGACATCACAAATTTTTATTGACTGGATTAGAAAATTTGATGCAAAAATGCATCAAGAAAATAGAAAAGTTTTACCTTTAATCGACCGTTGCACTGCACATACTCCAAATATTCCTGGACATACAAATTTGACTATTCATTTCTTACCAATTAAATGCACTAGCAAGCTGTAGCCATTAGACCTGGGTATCATTCGCAGTGTGAAAGCATACTACAGAAAGTCTTTAATTAGGAAATTAATAAACAATTCTGCTGACTGTATAAAAATTAGAAAATTTACGATCTTGGAAGCAATGCACATGATAACATCAGCATGGACAGAAGCTTCTTCATCCACAATAAAAACTATTTTCGCGTTGCTGGAATTCGTAAAGAACTTGTAGTGGAAATGCAAAGTACGGATGTAGAAATCAACGAAGATGATATTACCCCTGAAGAATGCAGAAGTCTTGTTGAAGATGAGGATGTTTCAATTCAAGATTTTTACAATTGTGATGAATCTGTTTTAACAACAGATTATAGAAATGTAGAACAAATTTATGAAGATATAGTAAACGAAAATACAGTGTCAGATGAAGAAGGTGAAGTTGAAGACATGGAAAACGAGACACTGCCATCTTCTTACACAGATGCAACTTCTGCTCTAGATGTTCTCCGACGCTATATTACGTCGAATATGGAAGATGACACACTTAACATTTTAGAAAATCTGGAATAGGGAGAATAACGAAAACAAGGCAAAAAATGAAGCAATGAACACTTTTTGACTTTTTTAAAACCTAATTTATTGTATTGTTTGTACTCTTTTTTCAATGTAATTTAAGATAACTTTTTGTGAATGAAATAATAATGATAATAAAAATAACATTTTAAAACACGCCAATATATTAAGAAATATATAGAAAGTCCGAAGCTTGTAAAGTGTGAAGGGGAATGTTGTTTTTTTCCCAAATTCTGTTTAATCAAGATCTCTACTTAAGGACGATTTTTCACGGTCCCTTGAAAGTCGTTAAACAGAGAGCCAACTGTATTGTTAATTCACAAAAGGAAAAGAAGAAAAAGTCCTGTCAGGTAATTTCAAGGTTGTAGAGCAATTGTACTGGACGTTTAATTATTCCTCGCGCAGTCTTTATGGAACATGATCTTACCTTTCCATCTCTTCCTATATAAACTATTATAACCTTACCCAATTGCCACAGCTGTCTCGGTTCCCACCTGTAAGAACAATATCATTAATTTTCATATTGGGACCATTTGAATGAGACACCACATGGTTAGACCGAAGTTCAAAAAGATACTGCTCTTTCCATCATTTCCAGAAACTTTCAACTAAAGTTTGTTGATACTTAAATATATTTCGAAGATCAGTTTTTTCTGGTTTAATGTTTCTTGCTGGCAAAGTGGTAAGACGACGACCCACCAAAAAATGAGCAGGAGTCAATGGAGTAGGTTCCAAAGGATCATCATAAGTGTAGGTCAATGGTCGAGAGTTAAGTATTGCTTCTATATCGATTAAGACTGTTGTCATCTCCTCGAAAGTTAACAAAGCTTTCCCTAAAAGCTTCTTCAAACATGTTTTTATACTTCTCACCATTCTTTCCCAAAATACCCCCACCAGGCGGCAAGGGGAGCAATGTATTTCCATTCGATCCTTTGAGAACCAAGATATTCTTGTATTTCAGATTTTTTACTCAGCCATCGTTTTAATTCTTTATCAGCCCTTTTAAATGTTGCGGCATTATCTGAATATACAGTTCTACACATTCCTCGTCGGCCAATAAATCTCTTAAAGGCTAATATAAAAGTTTCAGTTCGTAAGTTGGACACGAGCGCTAGGTGGACTGCTCGAACTGAGGCACAGGTAAATAAACAAATATAGGCCTTTCTTGTAGCAACATTTTCTTTAATATACAGGGGACCTGCGAAATCCAAGCCCGTCACATCGAAAACTGCGCACATATTCATACGATCAGCAGGGAGTGGCGCGGTCTTCTCAACAAATGCTTTAGCCTTGTATTTTTTACATACGAGACATTTATTTATCATTGTTTTCACTAATTTTCTACCCATTATGATGTAATAATTTGCTCTTAACTGGGTTAGAGTTGCTGGTAACCCGCAATGAGCAACCCTTTCACGACAAGATTTCACAAGTAGAGCAGAAAATTCATTATTATATGGCAGTAAAATCGGGTGTTTTTCTTCCGTAATTTCTGCGAATTCTAAGCGACCGCCGACTCTGATTAAACCATTTTCGTCTATAAAAGGATCAAAACATTTTATTCGGGAATCATTTGCAAGTTCTTTACCTGCCACAAGCATATCTTTTTCTGACTTAAACGCTAACTCTTGAACATGAGATATCCAAAATTTTTCCGCTTCCAAAATTTCCCTTGAATCTAAGGGTTCGGTTTTTTTAGTTTTCATTTTTAGATTGCTTACAAATCGTTTGACATATGCTGTTACTCTGATCGACTTAATTAAATTCTCATACAATTTTAAATCAAAAAGATCTTCCTTGACAGAGTTATCTGGATCAATATGTGCAACTTTAGGCCAATATGCTTCTTCTTCGTGTAACCACTGAGGATCAGACCACCTTAGGCCACAATTAATCAGTTCCAATAATTTCTTTTTTCTGGTAATGATGTCTGCTGGATTTGTTTGGCCTGGGCAAGGACGCCAAATCGCCGGACGCTCTGTTAAGGATTGAATTTCTCGAACTCTGTTAGCCACATAAGGTTTCCATTTTGTAGATGAGCCTTTAATCCAGCTAAGTGCTATACTGGAATCTGTCCAGCAATGATAACTGACATTAACACGTATATTTTGTAATACGGGTTTAATATGTGAAATGAGTCTCGAACCTATTAAAGCAGCAGTTAGTTCAAGTCTGGGGATGGTTAATTTCTTGAGAGGTGCTAATATACCCTTAGCCATGAGAAATGTTACACTATTATTATTATTAATGTTAGTAAATCGTAAATAGATTACGGCTCCATAGGCTATCTCACTACTGTCAGTGAAACCATGAATTTGAATGGATTTCAAATTTTCAATCAAACTTGTACCGAAATAATATCTAGGAATTTCCAGTCTGTTAACTAAAAGTAATTCCTCACACCAAATTTCCCATTGACTTAATATGGAGTCGGGTATTTCTTCATCCCAGTGTATACCTTTTTCCCAAAGTTCTTGGAAAAGCATTTTCAGCCTCATTATGAAAGGTGAAAGAAATCCAGTAGGGTCAAAAATTCTACGTGCAGTTCGGATGATAGTTCTTTTGGTTTTGTCACAGTTTTTTATAAAGTCAATTAGGCTGGTTACATCAAATTTAAATGTATCCTTATAAAGATCCCAAATTAATCCTAAAACCTTTAAAGAAACATTTTATCCTGACATTTCGTTTCCTTGGAGACAAATTCAATTTCGGAATTTTTCCACAATTTTTCAAGTTTAGAAGAATTGCTCTTCCATTTTCTAAGTTTCTTACCTCCCTCGCTCATTATTAGATTAGCTTCTTTACATTTCTTAAATGCTATTTCTTCATTTGACGCCCCTGACAAAAGGTCATCAACGTACATCGAATCATTCAACATGTTGCATGTTTCAGGATATATATGAAGATATTTCTGTAGGTGCAATTTTATTACACCTGCTAAAAGGAAAGGGCTGGATGTAACACCAAATAATACGCGTTTTAAACGAAAGATCATTGGACGTATCTCACATAAGTCTTTTGGTAAACTGTCCACCCACAAAAAACGTACTACATCTCGGTCATTCTCATTAAGGGATATCATCAAGAATTCCTTTTCAATGTCTGCTATAAAAGCTATGTAATTGAGTCTAAATTTTAAAAGGAGATTTAATAAATTTGGATTAAGATTTGGCCCAGGATGCAATAAATCATTTAGTGATGGGAAATTTGGAGGATGCGACGAAGTGTCGAAAACAATCCTTAATTTTGTTGTGTCCTTGTCCTCTCTTATCCCGGTATGATGAGGCAAGTAATAAACAGGTCTTTCTATTATACCATTGTTTTCAACATTTTATATTATCCCTAACTTTAAATATTAGTCGATAACTTCCTTATAATCAGTGTACAAATTAGGATCCTTTCTAAATCTACGAATTAAGGAATCTAGCCCTTTTCGCGCATTAAAATAATTATTATTCAAATCAACATTGTCTTGTTTCCATGGAAGTGTTACGCCATAGCAATTATTCTTGAATGTCAAGTGAGATTTTAATATTTGATAGGCTTCATCATCAGAAATACCTTTTTCTGAAATTTCGTTTTTAATGCCTATTGATTCAGTTCCCAAAAGGATTTAATATAAGTTGATGTTAACTCACCATCTTCTATGCTTCCAGAAATAATAGCATTCAAGACTTTAACTGATATTGATTCACTCATCAAAGGGTTTAAAGAAACTGGACCTTGAACTGCCCATCCCATTAAAGTTTCTATCAACATTAAAGCAGGACGTAAACGTTTTGTTTTTCCAGTTACCATTTTCCAAAAAAAGTCTGACCCGATCAAAATATATTTTTTTGTGGATCATCATCATGGTCTACAGTGTCTGACAGTTTTATGTTCGATGACTGAATTTGCTTAACAAATTCTTTACTAGGAGCTTCAATTAATGCACCACAAATTTCGGGTGATTCTAACTCGTCAATCCTTACAAATATATCTTCTTCATCAATGTTACATAATTTAAATTGAATTTTAGATCTAATAAGTTTAACTGAATCTGTGCTGCCAAATGTATTTAAATTAATTGTGTCTTCCTTAATAATGGGTAAATTTAATTTATCGCAAACTTGTCTATGGATGAATGTTCTTTCACTGCCTGAGTCTAATAAACAGCGAACCTTTAGTTTTTCGTTAGAAGTGACAATGACAGCTTTAAATGTTGACATAAAAACATTTTTATTATAGGTTCCGTTTTCGAGAGTAGGGATAACTGAAGTAACAACAGTTTTCGGATCAGTAACAGCCGTTTGAAATTTATCTTCTATAGTATCAATTTTATCACACAGACCTCTTCTATGTTCTTTGCTATGACATTTGGTACATTAAATTTTGAAGCGACAATTACGTTGTAAATGAAAATTTTTATAACAAGAAAAACAGCACCCATTTTGTTTCAGTAAATTTTTCCTTTCTCTTAAATTATAACGATCACAATCATCAGCTACATGCTTCCCCAGTTTATTACAAAAAATACAAAATTTCTCAGTTGTAACGTTAAGAGCTGCCGTAGTTTGCCTTTTATCTCTATTTTTATTATCAAAGGTACGAAATGTATTTGATTTATCTTCATACGGTTTCACAAAATTTCTTGATTTATTACTTTCGTTTTGTGTTTCCGCCAAGAGAGATGCGCGTTCACGTGACTCAACTTCTAATTTTAAAAATTCTAACAAGTCAGTAATTTTGTTTTTATCTGAACTATGACTTCGAGTAAACAATAAAATTACATCATTCGGAAGAGCCTTTATTAAAATAGGAAACAAAAGTGTTCCATAACTATCTGGCTCAACGCCAAGGCTTCTCAGTGACTCAATTTGTAAATAACATGTATCATAAACCTTTTTTAGCGAAGAAATATCTCTTGAATTCCGACATGGCGTCATATTAAGCAGTGCAGACATGTGTTTGTCTATGATCAAATCCGTTCGCCCAAATTTTGATTCTAATGTTTTAATTGCTGTCTCATAATTTTCATCTACAGTTAACGAACCAGAAATCGCCCGTGCGGCGTCATTCGTCAAATAAGATTTTAGATAAGAAAACTTCTCTACGTTTGATAAAGAATTGTTTTCATGGATAGAGACTTTATATCGGGACCAAAAATCGGTCCATTTGCATATATCACCATCAAATGTATAGATTGACAAACCCGGTAACTTAATATTCGACTTCACATTACTTTCATTAACAGTGTTTACACTAGGAGAATTTGCATTCGTTTCAACAAAATTAGATTGTATAATATTTGAAGTTAGTTTCTCTTTGGCTCTATTTAACTTGTTTCTACAAAGCAATATATTGTCTTGATAATTTTCGACGGAAGAGAGTTCTTTCTCTAAATCTTCTGTTTTCGTGATTTCAAATATTTTTGAATTTAATTCAATTAATCCTTTTTCTTTCTCATTTAGTAAATCAATACTGTCACTAAGTTCATCAACATCTAAGTTCGGATTCGTTAACAAAGTTTCAAATTTATTTATCAATTTAGTTATGGAACTTCGTGCAATAGTTCGCGTAGCTGCGAGTTTTTCCATTTTCTTTTTTCAAAATGTTCAAAACTTTCAAAGAAATCAAAGGGTTTCACTCACCTTTAATCTAAAGACGTCCCGTGTGTCTCGGCACCACTATAAATCCTGATGTTTTAAAACTTCAATTCGAAATTTTTAACCCTATAATTTCTTTTCATGATTCGAAATTATTTTATATACTTCAACTACTAAATTAAATTTCTTCAGCATATAAAATACACAATAAAAACTTCTCAATAATGAGATCAATTTCTTTTAAAACACAAACAATTTATTCCATTCGACATTAAGCATTACTACATTCTGGCTGTTTGCCAAGAATACACTTTTTCTGGTAGAACATTTTTCGTTTTAAACACATTGCCATCTATTGGCATAAGATACAATTATAATTACAATTTCAAATTCTACAGTAGTATTACGTTCCTCCGTAACAGTCCTTCGGAAAGCAAAATTTTAGACGCTAAAACCGTCCGTCGTCTGGAGTTATAATTTTGGCAGTGTGCCAAACCCCGTCTGTATTGCTTGGGCAAGCAGTAAACAGTTAAACAGAAAAGTACCAAAATGCGTCAAAATTTTTACTGACTGACTGACTGACACACACACACACATATATATTTAACATAAAAACCCGTATACCCTTTTCAAATTCTAGTTTCTTCTAAATTTCCTTGGGCGTTTGAGTTAATTTCGTTTCTGATTTTATAGACAGTGAATTTGCGTAGCGTCACCTCCAAAATCACAAATAATCGCGCATATTACACCAGATAACACTTCAGCTCTGACACCAGAGTGATAGCTAGCCTATAATTATTCCTATTCAAGATCACATGACGAATGACCTCAAGCAGTCTATAAAAGACCCTGGGTCATGTAGAAGAACGCACTTCTGGGATTGTCGTTGTCTAACCAACATGTAATTCTTAGGACGAAAATAAAGAATTTTGTTGTATGCTATGGTGTGTTCCTGTGTGATTGGGGCCTGAAAGGCCAGTTTGGGGAAAAATATTTCCCCAAACTGCCTTTCAGACTGTGTGCCACGAAGTATAATGCGGGAATTGTCTACCAAGTATCTGTAGAAATAACCAGCACTGTAGTATCACGGCCGGCCGACTTCTAACGTGTTTCCTGTCTCCATCGGCTTAGGCTTAACTGGTCGTGATATTACACAAAGTCGGTAGCGATCGGGAACTATTGGATTTCGCCTCTGTTTTAAATCTCCATGCCAGCGAAACGTCTCGAATTTTTATCTTCCCAGCTCTTACCGACATCTCCTTGCTGTCATTACATATATATATATATATATATATATATATATATATATATATATATATATATATATATATATATATATATACATAACACATGCATACATATATACGTACAAAAGAGGTAAGCAACGATAGGTAATCCTACGTTAATAATCCGCGGTACTTCTGTTAGAAGAGACTACTGAAATATTTTTCCATTTTCTTAAAATACAAGTATGCTATCGTACTATGGAAATGTGGCAGGAATTATTAATGTTTAATATTTCAGTTTTCTGCGACACCGAAATCATGTTTTACCTACTGCACTCAGGTATTTTCTACTGCCTTAAATTCGGTCGAGGAATTTTTGCATAAAAAATATGCATCAAAATATATTTTTGCGAAGCACGTTTTGAAAAATATTTATCTTCGACAAACATACTTCCTTTTTTTTGCATCTTAGAAGAAAATATTTCTAAAAAACAAGTTCAATTTGAAATAAGCATGGCGAAAAAAAAATTGGATTTCTCCGATAGATTAATACTTTGGAGCAATGGCTGAGACAATTTCTGCTCTGTTAATGCTTACTTATGTTTCTGATAGTATCCTTATTTTAAATGGAGATCACTATAGAATCATGTACAGAAAAATAGGGTAATGTTTTAAATTTATTAAAGTATCGTCCTACGTTGAAATAGCTGTTTTGGTGCAAAATTTTTGTAATAGCTCTGTTTCAAAGGCCAATCTTTTAGGATTCTAAAAGTGCTTTACTTTTATTTGTACGGTCATTGTATGAGAACTTATGGCTAATTTAATTAACCGAAAGCTATGTTAAAAGTCCGGAAGTAGCATCTTTTAATGCATTTATTAGAAAACTAATTTTCAGTAACTTTTGTGTAAACTAGAAAGCTAATAATTGAAAAAGTTTTCCTTATATATCAATGAAATTTGGAAATAGTGTTTTACATATTACTAACTATGATTTGAACTAAAGAGGAAGCTATATGTGTTAATTTAATCATTCTAGAGGTACCTTTACTTAAAAAAAGCTAATTTAAAAAAATCGGTGTCTTTTTTAGTATATTTCAATGAGTTTTGGAACACAGGTAAGTGTCACAGTAGTATATAGTAAAAAGGAAATTAAAATACATTTAGTTGAATTCAGTGTAGGGTGTCTGGCGTAAGCATTAAATTATACTAAAAATTTATAAAAATTCTTTATAATGTAAAATTTCATGAAATTTTTACCAAAATTATATTTGTTTTCATGATTTTATATCACACTTGAACTTAAAATATATGTATTTAATCAGTACTGTATATTTTTGAAAAAAAAATGCTCTGAACGTAGGCCAAAATTATATTTCTTTCATGATTTTAAATAACATTTGAGCTAAATATATATGTATTTAATCAGTATTGTACATTTTTCAAAAAAAAGTGCTCCGTACAGATACCTTAAAAGAAAACTCCCAATAATTTATGTATTTGATAAAAAAAGAGGAAATGGGCCGATTTGGCACCTTTTTAATTGATAAACATAACAGATGTATCGGAGACGATCGATTGACTATATAAATTTGTATTCTCGCTCCGATATGATTTTATTATCGATAGCGTTAACTACGGAAATAAATTAATAATGTAACTAAACATAACAAATATGTAACTTTTCGAATTGCATGAGTAGTTGTATACTAAATGTATGTCTTTCAATTTTGTGATAATCAAATTTATACGATGAAAATCCGCATCATTTTTGTTTAACGAGAAAAAAAAAACTCTTGGAGTTTCAGTTGAATATCGCCATGGATTACTTTGCTCATCATTATTATTATTATTTTGGCATCTCTTATGTTAAAAGATATGCATAAAGTCAGAGAAAATCGAAGGAAAGAGCTCACTGTAAAAGCCATATCCTTTGTATTTCATGGCTACAGTAGCAGATCGAAGAAGCCATCACGCTATCTATTGAGAAAAAGGTGAAACGTGTCTCCTGTTTGCTAAAAGAAGTTGACAGTGAATGAGTAGAACAGGAGCATGTGGTCAGATGAATGACGTTTACACAATCATATTCCTTATAGATTATAGATAACATTATATTGAAGCTTGACTAAGGAGATGCTTGAAATAGGCAGGAAAGTCGGTTCTAATTATATAGCCATAATTTTTTAAATAGTTAGAAACATAGTGGAAGATTTTGTAGAGTTTGGATCCTTCACACTCCTGATAGCTTAGAATCATTGCTGACATACAGACATTGTTGCTGATTAAGCATAACTGGGACACTGGTATTATTAGACATATGATTCATTGTACAAATTTATTTTCACATCATTGACTCAAAAGAGACAGCGACTCCTCAGTTCCTAGATCTTAGTGTAAAATTCCCTCTTAAGCATCTATAAGATGTAGTAGAAAGTTCTCTGGTCACCTTTTGGATCTGAAGAGTGCAGTTCAAACTGCACTCTTCAGATCCAAAGAGTGCAGTTCACATCTTCAGATCATATTTTAGAAAAAAAAACTTGCAGATAATTTGTGGAATCTATGCTAAGAAGAATATGAGGGCAGTATTAAAGAGAAAACGTGGTTCATGATTAAAAGTTCTAATTACGTAACCAAACTACTTTGGACATTACAGTACAGGCACTCATATACTGAGTGCATAAAACATTAAGTTGTCCATCTTTAGTTTGGTTGGATGATTAATTTGGTTTATGGGAAAACGTTGTTTGCACGGAATCAAAAGAGTAAAGTTATTTTAATATTTGAGCATCTATCTATGATGCCCGGTATAAAGGGCTTAAGTCAATATATATATACATATATTGACTATATTGACTGTATCTGATTTTTAGATAATTGTTAGCATTGATAAAAAATATTTTGACTAGTATAACAGGTTTAGGTCTATAAATTTTGTATACAATATTACATTTCTTGTTTCATAATCAAATTTTCACTCCAGTCAAAAGATCTTTGATTTTTTTTATCAATATTAACAAGTATCTAAAAATCACTGTTTTTGACTTAATCCCTTTATACTGGACATCATACATATAGCTTAAACGTTTTGCTATTATAATAAGAAAGGATGTCTCATTATTATGGTAGACTGATAATTTTTTTTCTAAAGTTTAACAACTAAAGACTTTTCGTTACGATCATAATCGTTGGGAAAACTGAACAGATAAAATGTGTATATGTATACTATATGTATAATATAGATTTTATGTATTCAATTTTTTGAAAGTTTTATTACAAGTAAATATAAATATATTTATAATAAAGCTTTAAATTTGGAAATGGATACCTACATTACATGTATTAGTTTTGTTAACCTTTGAGGATATTAAATGTCCACGAAAGTATGGAATTGCCTTTCCAGCTGAGTTGTGCGTTTTTACGTTTTGAAAAAAATTCTATCTGATCAGTACATTTTAGCGAGAGAATTGCTTACTTTTTCCAGTCTTAGAATACATGGTAAAATTCTTGAGGATTTATGTTAATAATTGTTGTTGTGTAAGAGAGTGAATTTTGTTTGCAATTTTAATAATTCATTAAGGCGTTATCTAATTCCATAGTAAATAAGAAAGGGAAAGAGGTTTAAGTTAAAAAATCGTCCAAGGGAAGAGGGATCGAAAAATGAATTAAAAGAAAGATTAAAAAAATTTTCACATTGATCTCTTGCATTTCTTACATGAGATCAATGTGACTGTCTGTGGCAGCATGTTCTGTGAACTCCTGAATCAGTGGATTTGTTGGTTTCTGAAATATTTTTTATCTTAATAAAATTGCCAACATTGTTTTCCTAATGAAAACGATTTTTATTCCATTGTAAAATGAGACGGTGAGAGATGGAATAAAATACGTTCCTGTGTAATAGCCATATTTTGTACAGTGATTTGAGTCTTTTAAACTTCGATGAAGTTTTATTTAATACCTTAATAGTATTGTTGTAACTCTAATGAGTACATTAACTGGTGACCCGTGACTAGTGTATGAAATCCACTATTCAAGATGGCAGAACAAGATTGCGAAGCTGAAGATCGAGACGACAGAAAGCGTCTGTTCACATAGGAATCCGGTAGCGGAAGCGTTAAAGTATTGAAATATATTTAACCAATGACAAACCTCCAAACGATTAGCAACGAAATTTTTAACGCCTATGATTGGTTTATTTACGTCTCATTTCTTTAACGCTTCCGCTACCGGACTCCTATGGGAACAGGCCCTAAGTTTGAAGCCAATAAGGTAAACACAAACATTTCACCTTTTTCGGATGAGAAGCCTGAAATTTGATTCTTTCAAGTAGAAACTCAGTTTTTAATTACTAATATAGTTCAAGAAGAATCATAATTTAATTCTCATGTAGCTCAGTTGGAGCCAAAGATAGTTGAGAACATCTGGGATATTATTCAAAGCAAGCAAAAATACAAATATTCTGCTGCAAAACATAGACTGTTATCAACTTTTAAAGAAAGTGAGGAAGATAGTATCAAAAGATTGCTTACAGGAGTTTCGTTGGGCGATATGAAACCTAGTCAACTGTTGCGTAGAATGCAATCGCTTGGAGGTGAAAATACATCAAATAAAGTTTTAACGACATCATGGCTGGATAAAAAATCTGAATTGATCAAGAATATTTTTAAAAAAGGGAAAATGAATTAAAAGAAAAATTTTAAATTTAAAGAAATGCATGTGATCGATATGATTGTCTATCAGTTTAATTTGACTATTAATTTAGTGATGGTGCTAAATTCAATTTGGAATATATGAAAATATTAGATTTAATATAATTCCTGGTCAGATTACAAAAGGAGTGAAAAATATTCTATTGTTAAACCCTCTAATTTTGCGTAATATTAAAAAAGGAGCAAACCTTGAAACAAAAGATAACTTAGTAATTGTTTAAAACTCAATAAATCAAACTTAATTTGGTAAGTGATTCTGCTTGAAGTTAGGTTTTCCATCTGCTTTACTGAGGCTGACGAATATTCTTATTTTGCATTTTTGAGGAGAATATTCCTATGTTGTTACAGACTTCAATAAATATTAATTTTCAGAAGTACTTTTTATCTTCAATAGTTTCTTTCTCTTACGAAGGGTTCATAAATTGTTTATTGCAATGCAGTTTATACAGATTTACGACGCCAGAGGCCGAGAATTTGATTAAAAGTCACGATATTTTACTTTGGACTTTATGAAACTGACAATTTTTAGTTATAAAAATGTGAAAGGTTGTAAAAAAGTTTCCCTCGGTTACTTTTTACAAATGTAAATCGAGGGAAAATTAATATTTCAATTTAGGAAGTAAATTTAAGAGAAGTGAAATTAAAGTCTTTTGTCGTGTTTTTTTAAAAAGCAAATCCTAAATTTTGCTACAACGGGCTGAAAACTGCAAGAATAATTTTCGCCGAACGTTGGAAATAAGAGGTTATGTGTTAGGAAATGCTTTATTCATTATTTATATCGATAAAATGCTCGGTTAGATGGAATGAAATTTCAAATTACGCTGCGTTTGATTTCTCTTTATAGTAAAAATTGAGTTTTTTTCATTAGGGATTTGTGATATTGCAAATAAAATATTTTAATGTACCCTTAATGTTACTGAACGTTAGTGGGAAGATTTGCAGAAAAAGATTCGATCACATTCTCCCCCTCTAATACCACTAGAACAGTTAGGGCATATATTGCAAGACCAATGGTACCAAATTTACTCTCTTATATTCAGAACTTATTTTGTTCCATTCCACGTCGAATCCACGCTGTTTTTCAAGTCGAAGGTGGGTCTACAGTTCATTAATAGAAAGTTCTGTTGGAACGATCAGTATTTATAATACTTTGATAAATCCTGTATGTCTGTAAGGGACGGTTAAGTAGCTTTGGGAGAAATTCTTACTTCCTTTCTAATGATATTACACCTATCTCATTATGATCTATTGACATTATTGCATCTTACTTAAAGCTTCTTTTATTGTTGATGTTCTTTGATCATGAAATTTTTTTATATCAGGCAACTTTCTCTTTCAGAATTCATTTGTAAATATATAGAAATTTCCGTTGCCCCAATTGATGTAAATCTGCAAGAAAGGATGGATTAAAAACAAAGAGATTCAGAGATTTAAAAGCGACCTATTATCGACATAAAATGTAGACCTGGATGGGAAAGATTATTGAGATTCTGATGATCTGAAAATGAATGTCTTGTTGGTCAAAAAACTAAAAATGATAGGAAGTTAACAACACCTGTCTTGTAATCCCATATATTTGAAATTCCAAAAGGAAAGGTTTTGAGAATAAATGGTTTTCAAGGGTACAAAAAAATTCGTTAAAACTATAAAAACCTACAAGGATAGGGGAGAAGATGGTCAATTTCAAAAGATTTTTAACACTGGAAATTTATAACACTAATCATTTATGATGTCTTTAAAGAATAATAAAAAATCTGTGCTGGTATGCTTCTAATATTTCGTGGGTTATCGTCTGAGGAGTCGAAAAAGGTTATTACATCCCCTTACGATTCATAGGCGTAATACTATGATTCGTCTTCTAAACATAAGTGAAACGATCCATAAATCCCTTCCAGACAATAATGGTCTAAAATGGGATAACTTTCGTTGGTTTCTTTGAGGAAAAAATGTATTAAGAAAGGATGCTGTTTATCACTATAGAATTGAAGAAGAGCTATTATAGAAAAAGATAATTTTTTTTATGTGTATGTCCTTAACAGGAAAACACTAAACCTCTCTGTCCAGTTTATTCTTTTCAATACCACATCTATCTGGTGGACCTCAATAGCACATCTGTCATATAAACCGGTTTTTGTTCTTTCAAATTTTTATTTATTCGGCCGATTTAAACTCTTTTTTGGACTTTTAAGTATTCTGAACTTTTATGTATTCTTTTATAATTTCTGAGGGGAAATTTTGGTTAAACAGAATGTAAACAGTATTTTAAACCTCAGAATATTTTTGAGTTGAAAAGAACGCTGGAATAAATGTGCCTTTAGTGAGGGAAGTTATATTGAATAATATGCTTGAATGCCTATAAGTCTAAATAATAGGGTAAATCAGTATTAGATTGATATTGATTAAAACTGAGAAGTATGCTTTACTTCTTGAATGAGTCTTTTATCTATCTGCTAATTTAAATCCTATGAAAATACACTTTGCATATCTGAAACGATACAGTATAAAAAAATAATAACGAAGATGAATGATCAAATCTAAATAGTAAATAAATTAATAGCGATTTATGCAATTAGCGCATTTAAAAAAACTTAACATGAGGCGAAGCTACCAAAACTTCTAGCATTTACTTTAACAATTAAATATAAAAAATGATACATATAAAAATGAATTTTTCATTTAACAGTAATTTTTATGGGCATATTAACGGTGAGAGGAAATTAGAAGCGAACAAAGAAGTGTGATTGCTCGATAAATTAAAGAAAATGCTCAATGAAAGGAAATAAAATCTTAAATAGCGTTTTATGAAGCTCATTATAAATATTTCACAGTGTTCGCTGAAGATCCCATAAGGGAGCATAATTATAAAAATGATTACGTAGAGATAATAAGTGGTAATATTTCTTTTTCAGATCCGTCAGAAATTATTATTACTCATTAAAGAACTTTATTTCAAGTGTATTTCTTTTATGATGTTTAAATCGATAAATGAAATCTATAGAAATAAGTATAATTTTAATTCATGTTTCTATTTGCAGAGATCAAAGACCTCAGCTTTCAGTTGAGAATAGTTTAAATCATTCAACAAGAAAAAAAAGTTATGAATGTGGAATGATTTTATAGTTTGTTTCAAATGTACTTGTTCAACCTCGGCAAGATACATTTATTTTCAAAGACTGAAAAAATATCATAATCTACAAATATTGTATTTATGTAGCAATTTATTCAGACAATAAAATCTTAATCCCTTTTGGAACTAATCAGTTTTGAAACTAGCAGATTATATGAAATAATAATTTTACATTCAAAGATGCTCTTCTAAATCAAGTTACAACTTGCGTTTAATGTAAGAAAAATATTGGCAGTCGTCAGATTTCAGCTCTGGTTTTCAGTAAGTCTCTAATAAACTGAAATAATGATGAACAACCTTTTTCCCATGAATAAACATTTATTTTTATAATTAAACTAGCTTTAGCTACCCACCGATGACGCGGGATTTAATTTAAATTCTCTGCTCAAGGCCATATTTTTCGTTTTTCCTTCCGGGTAGAACCTACAGGTAGTTTGAATTTCTTATATACAGGGTGGTCATGAAAAAACTTTGCCGATATATGGACCTCTAGCGGCCGTTCCTTTCTACCGATCGAGATGAGATTTCAAATATACAGAGGCTGTTCACACATTTTTTAGACGATGTATATTGTATTCACAAAACTAAATTACATAAAATTCTTGTGTTTTAAATGTTCTATTTGACATCCCTTATTCTGAACTATCTTTCGACACCGCAATTTCCAGGATAATAATGCCTTTTGAAGTGTCAGAAGAGGTATTCTATCCCATTCCTCCTGAACAGCTTTCCAGAGTCCTGTAAGGGTTTTGGGACGACGTTTGGATAATACAGATTTTAAAAGTCCGAAAGCACAAAAATCCATTGGTGATAGATCGGGAGATTTAGTAGGGATATCAGTGAAGGGTATGGCCTTGATACCAGTTTTTTGTTCCATTTCTTTTAGGAAATTTACATTGGATTTTGATGTGCGACTGCTAGTTTTGTCCTGATGGAGTCTCACAGATTGATTGCACTGTGGGTAAAGCGATGGTATTTCATAAAGAAAAATTGGCGGTAAAATATGTTCCTGATAGTATTTGGAGTTAATCTTGACATTTTTTCCACTCTCTTTATTTTTAACTTGCCATTATAAGAAAAACCAGCAACAATCATGAATCCCTTAGAAAAACTTTCTTTCGATTCTTTGAACTATGTACTTAAATTTTTTTCTCCCCTTTTATGATAATAAATGGCTCTTTTTTTGTTGCAATCTTTTAAATACACCCATAATTCATCTATTGTGACAATTGTTTTCCATTTTTCTTTGGATAAGTGTTTCTAATATAGAATTCTGCAGCGTATCCTGCGTTCAGCGATATGATTTGGAAAAAGACGATGTACATTGCGTTTTTTCGCTTTCTTAAGATTTAAATCAACGTTTATCATTTTGTTTACAGTGGACACCGAGCATTTTAATGATTTTGCAACTATCCTTTGACTAGGGGGATTTTCTTTTAACATTAAACAACGTACCTTTGCAATAGTCGAAGATGTCCGTTTTTTCCTTGGATGCTTGTTTGGAATTTTTGTCCCACTTGAGGCTCCAATTTGACGTTTTTTTTCCTTTCTTGTTGACGATATTACCTATCGACGCTTTAGATATCACAAAACCATGACTCTCACATCGTTTTTGGATAACGGAGTATGCATATTTCTCTTCGGAAAGAGCATAAATGTAGCCTTCGAACCACTGCTTTGTTAAAAACGCCATTTTGAATAAAAACAAAACTTTCAAGCCGCAGACGATAATTTTGACTTTTAAAAACATAGTACAATTGCAATTATTTCTTTTGCAGATTTTTTATTACCACTTACCAAAATCGTCTAAAAAATGTGCGAACAGCCTCTGTAATTATTCAGAGGTATAGATGCTAGATCGCACCTTATTCTAGGGCAAGAAACACATAGCCTGCATGAATTTTAAATCCCAAAGTCATAAATCTAGTGGCCCATTTCAGGAACTTGTATTGGGGAATTCAGAAGGTGCTGCTGACATAACTGTAGCTATTCGGCAAGTTCAGAATTTAATAAGGTGATCACAAAGTGTGAAGGATTTGGTATCAGAAAATAGCTGCCTTTTACGGCAGATAATGCAATTTATCCTGTCGCCCACATGGTGTAGTGCGGTTAGCGTTCTGAGCTGGCACGCAGTAGGCTTAAGTTCAAATCCCGAACAAGGCTTGGCCGTTTCCATGTCGTCCCCCTCATAGGGAGCAATGCTGGCTCACCTATATGGCGCTCCCATAATAAAATAGCCAGTAAAATCGGGGTGAATAGCAAAAGGTGAATATCTAACAAGCACATACACATTAGGGAACAGCAAAAAATTATCCTTGAGTCACCGAGAGTAACATGTAAAAATTTGACACAGATGGGTCAAAAGATATTGCAGAACCTACACAGGTAGTTTAAATTTCTTATATACAAGGTGGTCATAAAAAAATGTTTGCCGATACATGGACCTCTAGCGGCCGTTCCGTTCAACCGATCGAGATGAGATTTCAAATATAATTATTCAGAGGTATGACCTCGGGATTCTGTGAACAGCAACGAAGTGGCGCTTACGGTTATAGGTATAGAAACTCGAAATCCTCGAATGACAACGCCCACTTTTTCCCGTCGCAAAATGCTCAGCGCATGCGAAAACCCCAAAGAGCGTTGGAACAGCACGTGTATCACAAAAAAAACGGACGCGTTATGCACGCACAAAAAACAGCTCGGCAAATAGTGTTTTAATCCTAATATAACAATTTCACAATGATAAATTCTGTCATTCTTAAATAACAAATATAATTAATTATATGGATTAAATGTTTCAAATTGTTATTCTCTTTTCCCCATAAGACATAAAAGTTGTTTTCAATCAAAAAAAGTATAAATCTTGTGGTTTTAATAGCGAAATGGTGCTAAGTAAGAAAAGAAATATTCAAGGTTTTCATAAAGTAACATTAAAAATATAAAAAAATTTGCTGTCGCAAAAATTTTTTTGGGTCTAATGCGGAGGCACTTTGTCGTGAAACATTCGCCTTTCGTTATTCACAGCGATTTACTGGCTACTTTATTGTGAGAGCACTATATAGGTGAGGCAGCATTGCTCCCAATGTGGGGGACGACACGGAATCGACCAAGCGTTATTCGGGATTTAAACCCAAGTCCACTGCGTGGCAGCTCAGAACGTTAACCCACAGGGCTAACATGGGCGGCTGTCACACAGATATCAGTCATGATATTTTCTTTCAGAATGAAAAACAATTTTTATCAAAATAGTATATTCTTTAAGATGTTTATAATATAATCAAATTTTTATCACAAAAAAATGCCAAATATTTTCTGCAAAGAAATAAAATTGAAATCAAAAAGGAAAAAAAAAGTTGTCTTTCGGTAAAAGATACTTAGAATGATTTAGGGAACAAGCAAGACATTAAAAGATCTGCATTCCTTTGAGGAAAAATTATTTACAGACGAATATTTATCTATATATACATACATTTATATGAAAATGTATCGATCTATAAACGTAATATAATATAGAATTTAACACACACACACATATATATATATATATACAGTCGAACCCCATTATAACGAACTTCAAGGGACCAAAAGTTTTGTTCGCTATATCCGGTGGTTCGCTATATCCGAACCGTTAAGAAAAATGTTAGAGTTTACAAAATGCATAACTCATTAGTTCCTATGGGTATTCAATAATGATGTATTAAAAAATGATAAAATATTTTTTAAATGATCGTTAATCAATTAAAGTGACTAAAATCGATTACATTAAACTGACACAATACTAATTAAATTAACTATAAATGAAGAAAATAGAAATAAATTAATTTTACCTTCAATTGTTGCTCACTGTTTTGATACAGAAATAATCGGTAATCTTCTGCTGGCGGTTTCAAAAGCATTTTATGAATTTATTTGTCCAATACATAAATTGACTCCAACACTCTTTCTTCCACTGTTTGTGTTCATAAAACTTATTAATTACACGCATAGCTGCTGTAGCATCTGAAATGGTGGGGATTTCGTCATTTATGTGCTCCTCTGCAGCATCAGGTGCAGAATCTTTGATTTCAGAATTATTCATTTTAATTTCTTCCACAATATCTTGATCAGTCGGATTTTCACATGTAATGACTTCATCATGACATGTTTAGAACAATTGCATGTCACAATCTGAGAAAGATGAAATGTTGCGCTTTTCTATTCACATCGCGATAGGTAAATCTTTATCATCAACTTCTTTAACATTCTTTGCTTCTTCAACATTCGTTGTATCTCCAACATTCTTAAAAAGTTTTAAAAAAAATTCTGTAGTCGACTGAAAAAACGGTTCATTATAGCCGACTCTTAAGATTTCGGAGGTTCTCTATAAAAGGATAAATTAGCATTAAATACAACAGGAAAATGGCGGGACCAAAATTTTCGCTCGTTATATCCGAGAGTTCGTTATATACTGGGTTCGCTATAACGGGGTTTGACTGTATCTATCTATCTATCTATCTATCTATATATAAATAAATGGATCAACACTTTTGAGCGTGATTGTTAAATTAGTAAATCTAGGTAGGACCGTAGGAGCCTATTAATATAATATATCTGGAAGTGTTGTCAAGATTGACACTTCCTGATTTATTAAAACTTTGATGCTCTTTGAGAAATATTCTAAAAAGATAATTTGGTGTGTAAGGGTAAGATTTAAATCTAATTTCATTGAATAGCTTGAATTTTAATTAAAATGTATACAGATTTTGAAATGTTATAAAGCAATTTAGACTGAGGGCGAAAAGTGCATATTTCAAGCAAAAAATTGTCCCATTCAGAGGTGCCTTTTTCCTCGAATCTCCTGGAAAGAAAGAATATTATTATCGTTTAACATAAAGAATATATGACCATCAATTCAAAAGACACACCGTATCTTTGTATGAGATAATTTTAGTCAAACTTTTTTTTGGTTATATGATCATCAGCTTATTTTAGCATCGCTAGCTTGAATTATTATTGTATAATTTTGTAACTCCTAACATCATTTTCCCAGAGGGATTTGATACGCGGACACTCTGATCATGTGTTCGTTTTGTTGTTGGGTTTTATTGTGTTCTAAGTTTTTACTGTCTGTTCGCTAACTGGGTTTTGGATCACATGGAGCCTCTCCCACTGTGTTAGTAGAATATAGGTAACTATTGTATGTGACATTGTTACAATAAATAAAGAAGTGATTCAAAACTAATCCGATACAGTTCATTAACTGAGCCATTTGTGTCAATTTGAAAACGAGCATATAATTGTGAATACAAGCTTAAATTGAAATGTTTACCGATATAAGGGAAGATAAACTAAAAAATATATCTATAATCAAATAAAAATAAAGTTAGGACAGAAACAATTGTTTCGGTGATGATAATAAATACTACAGTAAGCCTTTAAGCAATTATTCTGAATACTGCAGATTTTGTCAATAGTTTATAGCTTCTACAACGTTTAAATCACTTAAAAAATTCTTCAGGATCACGTGTAGTATAGATTTAAGACTTGATATATTCAAATAGTTATGGCAATGAATTCAGAATAATTTGTAACGTTAAACTAGTGAACCAACCTTTGTCATTTTGTATTATAATTCGAAATGGCACCAAATATTTCATATAAAAAGAGAGAATTTTGACTGAAAACTGAATGAACATTTTGAGCTTATGGAAACGAGATAGGTTCGAAACAGGAAAAAAAAATATAACGAAAACTGAACTTCAAAGTTCGCGTATTTTTTGAGTGAAGCCTATTTTGCTTTCATAAGTACTTTCCTTCTTTTTTTTTGTTTTGGTCTTCCTCATTTTCATCTTCAAGAAAAATAATATATTACTTTCTTTGAAGTTGCTTCTGTTTGTGTATACTTTCAATTTAATATTTTTAAACGCTTTCCTTAGTTATGAGAATAATTTTTCAGGGAGGTATGCTTTTTACTTTTCTGAATAAACTTTTCATTTTAATAAGATTTTTTTTGTAAAAAACAACATGCCAAGTGTGTCAAGATGACTAACAATTTATTTTAATTATTTCTTGTTTTCGTTTGAAAATCATACTGAACGCAAATTGTCCCTCTCCCAAAACATCTATAACAAAGCTTTGAAGGTAGGAACCGAACTTGGTATTTCACAATAAAATGCAGTCTGAAAGAATACGAATGATGTTTACCACTTCAGGTTTTCTATGTGTAAATGCTTCGTATTTATGTCACATACACAGAGATTTTCATTATACGTTTCGCTGAATTGCACAATGCACACATAAGCTCATACAAAATGTGTCGGCGAAAGAAACGGGGTTCATTTTTTTCCCACCTCCGTAAAAGGCAGTGCCAGATTTGAAAAGTGCTAATTAAGTATGTACTACCTAGTTTATATATTTTTTTCCCATACCATACAGAGAGATTTTCATTATACGTTAGGCTGAGATGCAGAACACAACACTAAAGCTCATACAAAGTGTGTCGGAAAAGGAACCGGACTTCTTTTTCCATCTCCTTGAGAGGAAGTGCCAGATTTGAAAAGTGCTTTTTAAGTGCGTACTATCCAGTTTATATGTTATAGTCTGGCCCCCAAAATGGGTAGTAGTATTTTCTGAAATACTTGGTTGAAAGTGGGAAACGAAAATGGTAATTTAGGTGTCGTTTGGAAAGCAGAATGGGACTATATACGAGAACATCAAATTTTGTTTCGAGTTTAGTAAAAATATTCTCGGTAACACTAGAAAATTTCCACAGATTTGCTTATGGTGGCGTGGAGCTTTTTATGAGTACGAGCGTTTTAAATATGGATGAGAAGTGGGTTAATAACAAATGGAATTCCTGCCAGTCGTAGATATTGACTATTAATAACTTATCAACAAAGTATACGAAATTATTGCTATGGATTTTGATGTGCCAAGCTGAAAGAATCTGGCGTATTCAGCATTAAATTGACAGCATTTCATCCAGATATTTGAAGACTGCTCTTGATTTCTAAAACGTTCAGCGACAAGGAAGGTCAAAAGGAGAAACTCTTTGATCAAGGAAGATGTAATTAAAACGACCAAATTAACTCTTGAAAATTTTGGGTTTAGTTTTTATTGGAGATGAGACGTGGCGTTTAAAGTAAGACTACGAAGAAGAATGGCGGAGAGCATTATGGAGATCTCTAAAAGCAACTACATTTTCCAGTTCATGATAGAAGGCACTTTTCCTTTTTTCCTAGGTCCAAAATTCGCATTATTCTTCACGAGCAGGTGTCAATAGGGAAAACTGTCTTTTGGGATCACCAGTTGAACGTTATAATGATTTTGTTATAAATAGTTGATACATTTAAACAGTATATTGATAGCCAGGAGAGATTGAATAAAGTTACAAAACAATGAGCCGTTTCAAAAGATCATCTCTTTATTCTACATTTTTATAAAAAAAGAGTTTGTCTTCCAGTGCCCATCGGCATTCGTTCCTATAGACAGCAGTAAAATGTTATTTCTACTTCAAAAAGAAAAAGTCGAGTTAAAGTGAAACGTTGTACATTATATGTTGATGCCATATGAACCGTCGTGGACTTAAATACCACTATACGATAACTCAATTTTTGAGTTGTAATAAAATGTACAATATATTTTTCTTTAACAAAAATGCTTGATTTTCTATAAGCGACAGCATTTGCGGGAATATATGATGGCAATTTCCTCTTTTATAATAATTATGAAAACTAAGGGTTGAGTTATTCTCACTATTAATAGTCCTCACTCTTATCCCCTCACTTCAAACCCTGTTACATTAGTAACCGTTGTTAACTACTCATATAATACAGGAATTCCTTAGTGCTTTCTATAAAGCAATGGTAATAAATCTAGTAACCATATTCTTTAAAATTTTAATCATAATGAGGGATTTAAATGACAAATATTAGTTTTGGTATAACAAATGACGACTAAAAGCTAACAAAATCTGAAAACCCCTTGGGAAATTCTTTATAAACTACCACCAATTACTTATAGTGAAACCAAGGCGTTAATGAAAACTTTCTTAATATTCCGTAATATAGAATTTGGGATTTTCTAATTTAAGTTGGAATAGAATGGAATGTTAAGAAGTTTTACATTCATAAGTCGAAACAGTTCTCCTTAAATGCTTAATAAATATTGCTTTTGACATTTCTGATGCACTCCGTGTTTTTGCATCGTAAAATCATTTGGCAGTTTCTTAAGGCGCATGAAACAAAACATTTATCTTTTCAGAAAATATTACAGATGACTCTTGCAGATAAATTTAATAATGAGAATTTACATAATCTTTTGAGAAAAGTTTCCAATTTACAAAACATGTCGTATCGAATCAGTCATTGAATTTTAACGATTTAGCGAGAGTTTATTTACGAACTTTCGCCGTAAATACTCACCGTAAATATTTTTTGAAAGAACTTCACCAGCTGAAATGTTTAATTGTCCATGGAATAAAACTTTCTGATCACACAGAATTGTTCATTGCTACAATTCTGTATGATTACTTCCTTTACTATATATCATTTTATTTTCCAACTAATTATGAACAATTATATTTTAAACTAATTAAACAAGCTCTAAATATCTGTAATGATGCGCCTTAGAATAGATGGATATATCGTACAAATTATTAAAAAGAATAAGTTAATTCGAAGGCTGTATCATTACATGAATGCGGTTACTTTTGAAGCGATGGAGACGAGGCGGCAGGTGTTTTGAAAGGCGAGGTGGTCCGAGGCTGTATTGTAGAGGAAGGAGCGGTCAGCGGGGAAAATGAGATCGCCAGACGAAGATAAGAGAGATGTCTCCAAGGATGACAGAATTCCACAAAGGACGTTTGTTTCCAATTTTACGAGGCGGCATTCGATGGCAGCGTGGGATTTGGTGTACGAACGCCATGAAAGGAAACCGCAAACGTAGTGGGTGGTTTTCGGCTTTTAGTACTCTCAACATTAGAGGGGCGTCGGAGAAACAGGGGCGGAAGTCTTATAGGCAAATAAAAATTGAGCTAGGCTAGAATTGGTCTGAAGAAATAAAAAAAGGGGGTAGCCAAGGACAGAGGAGGAGCTTCAAAATAAATATAAATTGAGGACTTTGAAAAAAAAGTAATCTCTCTCTCTCCTCTGCATCATCCAGACCTAGACTCTGGAAGGCTCCTCTGTTGACTGGAGCTCTGTTTTTCGATCCTGTTTTGGGATATCTCAGGAAGAGATATTTTGATTTTTGGCGTATCGGGTAGGAAGTTGCAATTCCCCCGTTGTCTATAGAGAGAGAGGTAAGCTCCGTTAGTTTATGCGAAAATAAATTGGTGTGTGTGTGCGTGGAGAAGCAGCGCTGACGTGGTAAACATCCTAGCCGAGAAAAGCGACTATCATCGAGCCGACATCTGAAGGAAGACGACCAGTGCCCCGGGCTAATGGAAACCTGTGTGAGTCGAATGATTTTGATATTTTTGAAACGGATCAGTGTCTTGGTTAGGAGTCATTTTAAATCTTGTGGTGTACGAATAGGTTAAAGAGATTAGTTAGTAGGGGTAGATGGTTAAAATAATTTTGTTCTCCCTTACCTTACATGGTCATCAAGAGTGATAATTTTAGAATCTTGTTTTTTTTTCTGAATGTTAGTGATATACATGTAAAGAAATATTGTGTTACGGAAGTTTTTTTTTTAAAAGTAAAATGTAAAAAAATGTATAAATGTGTAATTAAATTAAGTTTAGTTTAAATTTAGTTTAAAATCTCTGTCTTATTGATTGCTTCCATAACTTCTTATTTCTGTTCGTTAATCGCTAATTACGTCCTGTACCACGGGTTATTATAAAATAATTCTAAAAAATACAACGCAACCCAAATACCCCTTTGAAAATTAATTGTACTACCCAAATAACTCACGCCCGATAATTAATTTTGGACGAGCGATACGACAATATCTTTTAACGTTCAAAATATTCATCACTTTATTTACTTATTTATCAAAATCCTCTCAGATTTTTAAATTGCATTTTTGTATCACATACTCGAACGGCAAGCGTGCTGGCAGATACATTATTGTAATATTGCAGCATGTGTTGAACGTCACATGACAACTAATAGGAAATAACGTGCCAATGACAAACACGAAAGCGTTTTTATAAAAATATAGGGTTGGTCCAAAATTATTGAGCGCATTTCATGTTTGAAAAAACAAAAATAAAAACAAAACAAAACAAAATGAAGTACGCACATGTTTATTGTTTTCGTACAAAGACAATTGAAAACAGTTTTACACAACATAATTTTAAACATTAAATAACTGCCACATAAGCCGGTAGATGGCGCGACAACATTTCGCAAGAAATATTCACTAATTGCGTGAGTCTGCAAATGGCTACCGTACAGGAAAAAGCAATGTGCGTTTTGTGGTTCCATAAAATCAAATCCGTTGTAACTCATTTTGTTCCCTTTTTTTTTTCAAAAATGAAATGCGCTCAGTAATTTGGGACCACCCCAGGTTGGAGGTTTGTTGTGATTTTGAACAACAAATTTGAACAAACAACAACAACAAAAAAAGAACAAAATGAGTTACAACGGATTTGCTTTCATGGAATCACAAAACGCACATTACTTTTTTTCTGTACGGTAGCCATTTGCAGACTCACGCAATAGTAATTATTTCTTGAGAAATGTTTTTGTGCCATCTTCCGGCTTATGTGGAAATTATTTAATGTTTAAAATTCTTTTGTGTAAAACTATTTTAAATTGTCTTTCCAAGATTACAATAAACATGTACGTACCCAATTTTTTTTTCAAACATGAAATGCCTCAATAATTTTAGACCACCCTGTATTTTAGGTTAGAGATTCCGGTTAGAGGCTCCGTTAGAAATAAGACACATAGTTTAGCTCTATCAGCATCACTATTTATGCATGTTGAAAAGTGTTGTAAGTGAAATAGGCATCAATTGGACACTTCTATACCTAAACTAATGATTTCTACGTTTTTACATTTCTGCAGTTTTGCAACTTGGCTTGCTACTATGGCAGTAACTCCCCACAACGTCCCTGCAAACTTGATGGTCGCAATATACCTTGGTGCTATGTTCTGGTGATGACACAATGTTGTAAGAACATATCTACTACAGCACATTATCAGCGATGCAATCATCTCATATCACCACCACATTTTCTACGATGTAGTATGCCAGAATACCAGAATGTGGGCATAGGATTTCATCCTATGTCCACATAAGGATAATTCAAGGGATAGCTTTTAAGAAATCTCTAGGCTTAAAGATATGATTAAAACTGACTAGAATACATGAAAGTTAGATACACTTGGGCGACTGTTTTAGTCCTCACTTACCCCCTAAGGCCCTAAAGGGAATCAAGACAGCATTTGAAAAAGGGAAAATATAGCATGAGAAATGGTAGCTTCAGTGTGAAAAGATATATT
This sequence comes from Dolomedes plantarius, assembly GCA_907164885.2. Taxonomy (NCBI): domain Eukaryota; kingdom Metazoa; phylum Arthropoda; class Arachnida; order Araneae; family Dolomedidae; genus Dolomedes; species Dolomedes plantarius. The sequence continues at coordinate 97,281,136 of OU015491.1, read as the reverse complement.
CACACTGAAGATATTAAAAATCAAGATAGCTCCGAAATTAAAAAGGTATCGTATCTTACTGCTTTTTTATGGGTATTGCATACAGTTTTCTATATATTAAAATGAATTCTTTCTCATAGCCAGAAAACAAGTTTCACTATATGGAATAGTTTCAAAAACATAACAAATTATATGCTTTTTTTTACTATTGAAGACAGTAAATAAGTCTTCCGAAAGGGGAAATGAAGCTCTTCTGACACTCCTTTGTAAGTGGACATGTGTGCATAGTGCATTTAGAAATGAATAATGAATGGGAAGTCTCTATGTAACGTAAATACGAGGCATTTCTCTTAAGAAAACCTAACTTAAAGAATCTTTTGTGTTCTCCCAGAACGGTTTTATGATGAGTTAGAGTGTTAAAATGCTTCCTCCATACTTCGTTATGCTTGTTTTTAAGGGAGGATTTTATATTCAGTGGGAGTTTTAAAAGAAAAAAAAATATATTTGTCAGATATAACAATGTCAGTTGCAAACAGGCAATTTTTAAGTTTACCAGAGTTAAAACTGCGGGCAAAATAGCTCGTAAATAAAAAGATATATATATATATATATATATATATATATATATATATATATATATATATATATATATATACAGGGTGTCTAAAAATTAGTTCGGCAAAAAGAATGAGAGGTTGAATATGATTTACAGGTAAATATTAAAGTACATATTGTTGTGAGATACAGAAATAGTTCAAGTTTACCATTCTCACGAATGTTCGATGTAACTTCCTTTTGTTACTCTGCAAATGTCCCATCGGTAAATCAGTTCTTGCCACAGATTTTTCAGCATGTTTCCATCGATCAAATTAATTGCAGTTCAGATTCTTGATTTTAGTTCAGGAATGGATGCAGGAAGTGGCGGATTGTACACTTGATTCTTTACAAAACCCCATACACTGAAATCCAGCGGTGATAGATCAGGTGTTCTTGGTGGCCATTGAATAACACCTCCACGACCAATCCAAACTGGTACCTCAGCATTGAGGTAAGATATAACGGCGTTGTGGTAGTGACATGGCGCGCCATCCACTTAAAAAAATGAAGCCTCCTGGCATTGTTTCTTTGATGATTGGCATAAGGAAAATCTGTAGCATGTCCAGGTAAATAATTCCCGCAACAGTTTTTTCAGCGAAGAAAAATGGGCAGAAAACATTCGAGAAACTCACTGCACAAAACACGTTTACTTTTGGACTATGCCTTTCATGTTGATATTGGATGGCATGAGGATTATCCAATCCCCAAATTCTTACATCATGTCTATTCACTTTACCACCTAGGTGAGAAGTTGCTTCGTCACTAAAAACCAACTGTGACAAGAAATTATCACTCTAAATGTGGCTTAGCATATCCATGAAAAATTCTTGTCGCTTATTCAGATCATCAGGCTTCACAGATTGAAGCAAGTGCAATTTGTAAGGTTTGAACTCGAGACGTTTACGCAGGATTTTTGCAGTTGGTGATTTTGGAATTCCCAGCTCCAAACTAGCTCGTGATGTTGATTTTGAGGGACTTCTCAGGAACGTTTCTCTTACTACGTCAACCGTCTCTTCTAAAACTGCATGTCTGCCTTGACCTTTCACCCGATGAGCCACACATCTACGTCAACCGTCTCTTCTGAAACTGCATGTCTGAATTGACCTTTCACCCGATGAGCCACACATCCTGTTTCAGTAAATCGATGATACCATACCACAATAGTATGTCTTTTTGGGGCTGTTTTCTTGAATTCTCGAACAAAATTTCGTCGTACTTGCACAGCAGAATAACTTTCATGAAACCAAGGACAGCATTTCGCTTTTTCAACACCGTTGTACGTCTCCATTATCGTAATGGCGAACAAGAATAATTACCGCTTGCTAAAAGATAGCATCCGATAGGACACCTAAAGCCATCTATGAATAAACTTAGGAAATATTACTACTAGTCTGACTTTAAACGAGTTAATTTCATTTAATATTTCAGAAGTTCTTAACTTACGAAATTGCCCAACTGATTTTTAGATATTTCACCCTGTATATATATATATATATATATATATATATATATATATATATATATATATATATATATATATATATATATATATACAGATACATATATACAGATATATATATATATATATATATATATATATATATATATATATATATATATATATATATATATATATATATATATATATATATATATATATACAGAGAGAGGGAGAGAGAGAGGGCATTTGGCGATTCACATAATCGTTTTCATTACTTTATTGAAGGTAGCGTATAAAAAGTGTCTATAAGGGATCTAATATTTCTTAGTATGGGAGAAGAACACAGGAACATCCATGACTTAGCCAGGATTTAAACCTGACCTCAAGCAATGGGAGCTTGAGTGACTAACCATTCAATAAATTAGGCCGTATCAAAAATAAAATAATGCATATGATATTAGTCGTAAACGGGAGATTCGGCAAGATTATAATTTAAGATCATACGCAGTACTGAACTAGTGGACAATTTAAAGCTGTTGGAACTCTGATATGAGTATTCCAGAAATTATATCACTTACAGTGTCTTGGAAACCTATACATCTACACTGCTGGCCATTAAACTTGCAACACCATGAACGAAGGATCATGGTATATATATATAGTCAAATTTGCATGAAAGGAAGAAAATGCTGGGATATGCAAATGATTAGCATTTAAGTGCAATCGAACGACACAGGAGGGAGAAAAGGCATCTCAGACTCTGTATAAAAGAAAAGTTACGCAGCGGGTTCCTCATTCTGAAATCGCCTTTGAATGTTAGTTGTTTGTGAGATTATCGTGTTATGCTTCTTGTAAGAATGAGGAATGGCTACCAGCACGTGCCGGAATTCGATAGCGGCAGGATCGTGGCCTATCGAGAGTGCTCTTTATTATTCCGTGATATTGCTACTCGGATTGGCCGGAATCCAACGACTGCCATGCGAATATGGAATCGATGGGTTCAGAAGGGTCATACTGAACGCCATGCAGGATCTCAACGGCCTCCAGTTACAAACACTCGAGAGGACAGGCCGGCCTTGCAGGACCGTACAGCCACATCACGGACCTTGAGCCAGGAAATGGGCTTGTTTGCAGCACAGCAAGTATCCGCATGGACAGTGCGACGACGTGTGAAGCAGCACGGAATGTCTACACGTCGTCTATTATTGCGGTTTCCCTTGACACTGCAGCATGGAGACGCCCGGCAACAGTGGTGCGCCCAACGAAAAACTGAATACAGGAGTGGCACTACGTCGTATTTTCAGACGAGTCCTGGTTCTGCGTGCAGCATCATGATGGACGTATCCGTGTCTGGAGGCACCGAGAAGAAAACACGTGGCCTGCTTGCATTCGATATCGTCATACGGGCCCTGCACCTGGTGTAATGGCATGGGCAGCCATTGGGTACACGACACGAACACCTCTTTTTCGCGTCGTCGGTAATCTGAACAGCCAGCGTTGCATTTCTCAGATCTTGCGGCCGGTGGCTGTGCCCAAAATTAGAGGCATCGGAGACGTCATCTTTCGATAAGATAACTAAAGACCGCCTGTTGCTCGTCGTGTCATGACCTGCCTCATATACGTTCGTGCACAATACATAGTACAGAGTACGTGCTGTATACGTACAATAAGTAAAGTTTTGTTATTTGCTTTCATGCCTGGTGTTGTAATTTTATTGGCAAGCAGTGTATAACCTAGATACGAGACGTATTATACTTGGACACTACGTACTTTTAGAGGCATGTACATGTAGTCTGTAGAACAATTCATGCCACGATTGTATCTGTAAAACGGGATTACATAGCAACGTTCATGAATTCAATATTTTTTTATTCTTTCCGCTGTTTTGTTTATTGGTGCACATTTTTTGCTTGTCTGTATATTTGATATATTTGATCTGATAGTCTGAAAAAGGCTTTATCCCTAATTGTAAGCCTTGGGGATTTTATGCGAATTACTTTGAAGTACGAAAAAACTATAGAAATAAAGCTACATTTGTGAATAATATTAGGGTTTTATTCAGAATTCAGAAATACTTTATACTCAAAATGCTATAAAAGCATGCAGCATTCATCCTACTATAAAATAATATTATATTTATCTTTTCCTTAAGGCTTCAATAATTTACAGAATAGTTGAATATTGAATTTTAAATAATATCGCAACTTTACGTAATCATTTTCCTTCTTAATCACTGATCTGTAGCTTGGAGGCAAAATATATAATTGAGTTTTGTTATTGGTGTTCTTTATTACATAAAATACTTTATAAGAAAATCGAATCACAAAATAACGAAATTTCGAACTAATTAGATAACAGCCCCATACGTTTAGTGTTAGAAAAACGCTCTTCATATTCTTTAAGATATTTATCCGTCAAGCACTTGATGTCTTAAATTTTTCAAACATCCAAGTTTTCCAAACTTTTGTGTCACATGAGCATTCTAAAATTAATGATAATTTTTTGGAATGCGCAACACGTAAATCCAAATATAGTCAAAAGCTTACATGTCAAAACTTCATTACACGTGCCACTGTTTCGTAGCCCATCTTGGTTTGAACATACCACAATTCATAACAGTCCGTGGTTCTTCCCGAAGTGCGCTGGATAATTGCATTTTGTCAGCCATCAGTAAAATTTAGAGATATTACGTATTTGAAATTCCTTTTTCTACAGCGTGCTCATTCCTTCCTGAGGATCCCATAACAAAAGAGAAACTGAGGTCTAAGGCTGCCTGGAACCCTGGACGTGTATATATCTGAGGTGGGGTTTTGTATTCTAAGAGCCTTTTCTCCTTATTTTATTGGGATTTTCTCTGAAGGAAGAGCCATTGTATTTTTGGTGATTAATTTAACGCAGGGATTCCCAACGGGTTCCAGGTGACTTCTTTTCGGTCGATGGAAGTTTAAAAGGGGTCTATAGTCTATAGTATTCCAAGGGTCTATTTTTTTTTTGGGGGGGGGTCTATGATAAATTTTTCTGTTTTGAAATTTAATTTTATTTTTTTTAGGAATGCAATTATTAAATAATAATATCCGTTTTAATATGTATAAATACAGATTTGTATAGGGCGGAGTGATCAACGCATCTAAAGTCGAATGTTAGGACGCTTTATATATGCCTAGAATGCCGCCTTCGGCATTTGTTTACGAACACTAAGCAGAACTGAGGAAATCCACGGGACCTTAAACAGCACATGGGTCCTCCCGGTGGAACCAATCAAAAGCAGTTTCGTTCTTCTATTGGCGATGTTTGTGCAATTACAATCTGTGTTTCTGAAAACTCGTTTATATTTGTGAAATTAAAAATGAAAATAGTACAAAAATAATAAATCATAAACCTAATGAACCACTTTTTCTATTTTTTTGCTCATATTCTTCGTCAAATTGTCATCTTTAAGTGTTTTATGTGCATTTATTGGTATTATAATTATGTTGTAGTCTGTATATTATAGAGAAAATGTAAGGGAGTCGTTGAAGAAAATCATTCTTTTAAAAGGGGTCGATTTTTGGAAAAAGGTTGGGAACCCCTGATCTAACGGGAACTTAACTTGTGAAAGAAGTCACAGAAAATAACTCTTCCATTTCGAGATAGAGCAATTGGACTCGAGGTTTGGAGGCCTGTGTTTGGATCCCGGTCCTGGCAGACAGCCGTTATTACCTTATTTTCAAATTTTGAATCGTACTTTGATGTTTAAATAAATGATTCACCAGATTTTCGTGAATAATTTAAAATAAGTGACTTAAAAACTTCAAAAGTTTGTTGCTAACAACTTTACAAATGAAAGCAACAATGAAGCCGTCACTCAATAAAGAATCCAATTAACTTCTAAATTAAACTTTTTTGAAGAACCAAAGGCTTTTGAAGTCGTTTTGGAAAGCATCTTAAATTCCAAAGCAAGTGCTAAATACTCTTAGTAAACGAAACGAATGTAGACAGACAAGACAAAAAAATCATTTAATGGAGTTATGTTAGAGAGACAGAATCCTCTTTTCAAAACTGATTTAATCACTTTGACTAAAGGCATAAAAGGATTATCAAAAAGGACACAGGAAGAAAATCTTATAATAACTTAGTTTTTCATTCGAGTCTCGAATTCCGTGTATATTGTCTGCATCATATTGATGTACTTTACCATACTAGTTATTTATCCTTAAAAAAAAATTTTCTTTTTAATCATTTGTATTATTTTATTTTTCTGTCTGTTGCTATCAATCTTTCCGATCACATTATAGTGGTTAGGAGTTAATACGCTTTTAGTAGTTTTTTTCATGGACTGAAATGGAGCTTTTAAGAAAACTTTCTTTTGGTGATTTTTTATAAGATATCTGCTCCCACTTTTCCCACATTACTTGGGTACTACAGATAGAAAAGTGTAAAGATCTATTATTTTGCGGGAGGAAACGTGATTCTACAAAGGAATTTGAATTTCAAAACTCTTATCTCATTTATTAGAATGTTATGAAAGGCAACATTTTGTGAAAACGATACATTCCCTTTTTTCTTCTTTCTGTAAAAAATGTTTAAAACACAGAGAAAGAGAAATATAATGTTTAAAAATTCTAGCTAAGTACAGTACTCTAATGACTTAGCGGCAAATGGATTTGTAAAATGAAAACAAATTCTAGCTAAATTTCTTTTAGAACAGAGAGATTTTAAACAAAAATAAAATTGTGTGATGAAAAGTATTTGCACACTGCGGATTCTTAAAATTATTAAATAAATTTAAAAGCAAAGAAATTTTATCAAGAGAAATTTTTGCCTGATAATTGGAAGGTTAGTCACCAGATTTTCATGCAGAATAATAGAATTACATACAGTGAGTCTTGCAGCTCTTAAACTATAATAAAACATATGTAATCTTGATTTCATTTATTTCAAGTTTATGCAGAAAACGTTCGTTTTAAATCACTTTCTTACTGTCTAAACGGTGTTAGATAACACTTTTATCAAGGATTTTTTCGTTAATTTTATTGATTTCCTTTGCGATAGTTTTCTCCATGTCTTCTACATTTTCTGTATTAATTATGCATAAAATGGGTTTCAGGTACCATCATAAAAGTTGGGAAAATCACGTAACTGAGCACATGCTGAGTATGTTCAGGCAGAATAAGGTTCTAAAGTGAATGCAATTTATTTACGTTAAGCTTCTATCCTTGATTATTTATCAGTGGTCGACAGAGAGAAGTTCATGTTGGTGGTGTATGATTAAGGATTTTAAGACTATTGTTACCAGATACGTATTTTCGTTTTCCTGAAACATCCGTTTGATTAAAAAAATTCCTATTTATTACTGGAGTTGCAAGAATCCAAATGATGCATGATGAAATCTTGCAATATGAAAGCTTCCCCATGTACATATTTTTAGACAATGAAGTCTTTTTAGAGGTCAGTAAGTTATGTCTGGGAAACATGACTGTTCCCTTTCTAACTTGACCGTTATTATTTCTGCTATATGTTCTTTCTTTAATCACAATAACGGATAGAAGAAGCACTGAAACAAAAATTGGGAAAATATAAATAGTCATCATTTCTTGTGAAAGAAAACTCCCATTTACTGATGACAGAATGGATAAAACAGTGTACTTTATTACTATCAACGGAAATCTTCAGCAACTTGGACGTAAACTAAGTTTTGGGGGTTAGTTTTATTTTAAAGTAGACTCAAAACACGACGCTGACATTATTCGTCTGTGGTAACTTTACAGGTCACCCCACTTTCTACTGTTTCTTCTCCTATTCTCTGATTTGGATTCATTTGAAAATTTACCCACAGAAATTGACCATAGAGAAGGCATGAGATACCCAATAAGGGATAATTTAAAAGAACAACAACAAAAAATTCTCCGCAATAATGCAAGTGATACATTGAGACTAAAAGCTCTTCTTAACAACCAGGGATTCCAGCCAAAATATTGATTGTGGTACTGTTTGGAAATATTTTTAACTGATTAAGTTCTTTTGTTTTTAGTTTGGAAGAGTAAGAAATTTCAAATTTCTAAGAATATATTAATCTAAAGCTTTTGTTCAAATTTATATAATTTACCTTATATTTCTCGTAATCATGTACGAAGGGGTTTTTGTTTTGAAAGAAATAGCCATTCCTAATTATTTTTCACAACATTTTTCAAAAATACGGAATGTGTATATGCATTTGTTCTCCAACGTATATTCTCTAAGTTATGGTATTTTTATTTAACAGATTTTCTATAATCAACAAATTTTAAAAGTTAATGTCAGTGCTTTTGTTGAAATATCAATTTTTACCTGAGGTATTTAAATATAAATAAAAAGGTACCGTATAAAGTTACTATTATTGTCAATTAACGGTGTATTCGAACAGGAAAGACATCATACGTTGTCGACTACAGACAGAGAAGTTATGCAACTATACGTAATAGTCTCTTTGCACGTGTCTTTGTGATCCGAATATTGTTAATTGATTTAAAAAATGAATGAAGGTTTAACTTACTTTGCAGTTTTTTTTTTGAAATTTCAGTACAATTATTTCATCTTCTTTGTGTTTTTAGGAATCAGAAAGGGACAAATTTTGCTCTATACTGCGATAATCACCACGTGCAGCAAGTGTATTGGTAGAAACGTCTTTGTGATGTAGATTTCTACGAACGTCCCAACTGTGATGAAAATGTCAATCCAATTTTGAAACGCTTGGGTCCGAATTGAGAACCTCCTTACAACAAAACAGTTTCACCACAAAGAACACTCCATTTAAAAGGATTACTATTTAAGCTTGTTAGCAATGTGTCCCGAGGCCCTGATGTCACGAAGTAATGTCTCAGAAACGGACCTATGCTACAAGAGTGTAATGTAGCAATAACTTTAAGTCGACATCACTTGCAAACTCACGCCACTGTCACACTCTGACTTATGGTACGTTTCATTTTGTCACATTTCATGGGAAGCTCCGAATGCGAATTTTGCTTAATATATAAACTAGGTTAATAATTTAACATCTTAAATTAAATTAGTCCTTTTTAATTTCTCAGACTGCTTTTTGAATTATTTATCAACTGGGAAAATTATCTTTCTTTCAATGACTTTGAATCATATAAAAGATGTTGTCATGCCATTTCCATATACATTTTATTGCGCTTAGATGGATTCTGAAAATTTTAAGACATCTAAATCCTGAAAGTACCTCGAAATCACATTCCTAAGTTGTTTGTTTTTGATGGAGTTGAGAGGAATATAAAATGGGCTATAACTGAAGCACGTGTAACTCACGTTTTGTATTATTGCTTGTAGGCTGAATGTGTTTTATTTAAGGTATATTCTCACGTACTTCATGCTTTGCATACCGTTTATTTCCAGAGAAAATAAAATACGCTTGATATTTCTTGAGTGGAAGTTAACTGTATATGGAAAATTATATTCTGTGAACTGCAGAACAAAGGTATTACAGTGTTGAAAAGCATTAAATATAAGCACATTTTATAATTAATTTACAATTGATTTAAAATAATACAGTTTCTGTTTTCAGACTTAATGTACTGTAACACAATTTAAAGTAAGCTATGAAAATATCAATTTTCTTCATTTAAGGAAATTCATATTACTGTATATGCTGAAAAAGGATAATATTTAAATATAAATGATTAAGGAATTAAATAAAGGTTTTTATCTCCAGGGAATAATGGTATTTTTCTTTTAATGATATAAATTAAATTTCAACTAAAATAAATAATTTAATGAAGTTTTACATATAAGACATAGTTTCTTATACTTTTGATTATATTCATGCAAATCCTAAATGGAACAACCCAAAATAAATAAAAGTACCCATCTCATTTATTTTCATGCTCTTGCAAAGAAACTAATTAAAATTAAAAACATTAGGAACCTGGATAATGCCAGAGAATTATTTACAGAAAAATCTTAATTTATTATTCACAAAGCGTCTTCTTGTAAATGAAATGTTAAATATTTTTATAAAAAAATAAAGTAGATTAAGCTCGAATATTTTTAGCATATTCATATTTTTCAACAGACTTCCTCTTTTTATATACATAATAGCGGAATTTTAATACATGAAGCGAATAAAATGCCCATATAATACTAGGTTATTCATTTATATTCATTAAAGTATCCCTTGGACTATAAATGAAATTATAAAAAAATTAAGAAAACCAGAATAGGCAAATAATATGTATGTCTGGAATAAAAATTTGAAAAATACAATTATATAGATTGTAATTAATTTTTTTCTCTCAGAATCTACGTTTTCCTAAATATGTCTTATTGTGTCGTACTGACCCGTAGAGATAGTTTCTGATTTTATTGTCGAATATCAAACCGCTGAAAGTGTGTTAATTGGCTCTATGTCACGTACGAAATCGTAAAACTACGTAAAAACTTAATCTTCTTAAGTAATTCTCCTTTTTTTAAATGTTAGAAATCCTAATTTATCTCCGAGAACTAAGAAATATTTAACTGCTGATTCTTCAAGTTCTTTTCTTTTTTTCCCCCAGTTCTTATTTGTATTATACATGCACTTAAAAGCTTGATCCGCTTTCATTGCAATTTAAAATTTTAAACAAATGTATTCGCTGATATTGATCCAGTTTGAAATATTTTTTTGTCAAAATATTCTGGTGAAACATTATATTCTCTCCCATTCCATTTAAAACATAATTAAAATTTCAGAGGGGACTCAATTGCTGAAAAAATAAATCGGATTAAAAATCAGACTTTATTATGAATGAAACATATAAGAATAAGATAACTTAACTTAAAAATACATGGAGTAGAGTTTTTATTACTTTTTCGACTGTTTATGAAAAAGAATCATTTATCGTAACGTAAAAAATACTCATATAATCCCCTTCATTTGCACACATGTCATATTTTAGAAGATTAAAAGGATCAATTAAATAATGGATTTTTTTCCCTCTCTTATACAAATACGATCTGCTTCTATAATCATTGTAAAATTATTTAACAATCGTGGGCCATTTTGATATTTCTGTCAAAAGATTTATAGTTTAAGAATTATGTGGAATATTGTTGTTGTTGTTTCTAGTGCTCCCTGGCTGGAAGTTCCAAACCATATAGGATTCGGGCTGAAGTGTGCGGATCCGGTTTAAAATAGCACCACAAGGGTTGGAGTTCGCCTTAGCTAGTTGCCACCTCAATTTTGACCGAGCAACCCCAGGGGCGACATCTGAGGAGATCGTAAGCTCTTCCACCCTCTCTGATCTCATAAACGGACTTTCCGATTAACGTATTTAACATTCACATATCCGGCCTAGGCACGGAGATATTTAATAGCGCGTGTCGGGATTCGACTCGAGCACCCTCAGCACTGAAAGCCAGCACGCTACCACAAGGCTACTTCGATCCCCCATATTGTGTCTTGAACTTAAGAACTTAAATTTTTTTACAGCTATTTAAACTTCGAGGGATGGAACTTTAATAGTGGCAACACTGTTGTAGAGAGCCCCCACGCAGCAGAACCCAAGAAAGCAGCTCATACCACATGTACGTCACATACTTGCCTTCTGTAACAGCGAATGCGCTCTCCCCACAAACGTCACACGCCTGCACAGTGACAGGAGGAACACAGCCACGTTTTAGTTACCGATCTATCGTACGAAATAATTTGTTGCATCGTACTGATGGAAGGAATATGCTTGTGCGCACACTGTAGCTGATGTGTTTGCTCGCTGGGGCTGGGAAGTGTTCTACCATTCCCCCATATTCCCCGGACTTAAGTCCCTGTGACTTTGATATCATCCCCAAGATTAAGGAACAGCTCCGTGAATTCCACCAGAGATTCTGCAGGTTGTAGACCGCTCCATTCGAAGGATCAACAGATCAGGTGCTGCCAATGGCATGCTACAGCTTCCAGGACGTTAGCAACGGGTGCTAAACAATCCTGGTTACTACTTTGAAAGGTTATAAAAGTTTCACCCCTGTATCTCTTCTGCCTACTTTGTACATGCTTAGTTGCCACTATTAAAGTTCCATCTTATGTATATATATATTTTTTTTTGATTGAAAGATATTCAGTTGAATCATCCATTCCCATTGGTTTAACTAATCAAAAACAGGCGTATGGATTTTTAATAAATGAAATTAAAATATTAATAACATTAAAGCTTAAGTAATAAAGTGAAGGGACAAATATTTGTAATATGTCATGTATAATTCATAACTATACATCATTTTGCATATAGGAAAGCAAAGACACTAAAAATTTGTAAACTTTAAAAGGTTTTTAACTACTATCTTTTGTATGGCGTGAAAATTTAGATTTTTAGTAATAAACTTTCAGCCGTTTGCATCAATCTTTTTTTTTTTTTTTTTTTTTTTTTTTTTTTCACAAAATCCCCCTTCAACTCATTAGGAGAAAATCGAGCGTATGTTTAGAATGTAATACCTGGAACGTTAAAGCATTCGTTACATGATTTATGTTCATCACAAAAAATGCGTAGTTTTAAATCAGAGCTAAATTCTTGCCACGCGAATTCATGTAAAAAACATTTTTAGAGGACATGTAATTAATTACTTAAGCAATATTGGTCTTTTCTGTTCTTTACGGAGAAGATTTTAAAAAATTTCACCTTTAAATATTAAGAATGTTTCAAAAATTTTTTTTTTGTTGTCTGGAAACTAAGGCATTTTTTAGAAAGCATGATGAAATATGATTAAAAGATATGCCTTTTACATTTCATTTTTTACTTGTCGCGTCTAAATTTCTTTTGTATGATTTTTTTCATTTGATTTTCTGTCTTGCTTAAGAGTCGAAATGCTACTAGTATGCAATTTTCCGCTTTCTCTTACACTGAAAAGCTTATCAGCTATCGGTGGTTCTGAGATTTCGACTTCAATAGCTATTTCGACAACAGGAGGAAACCATTCTTAAAAAGACGAACAATTTTATAAAAACTAAAATGATTTATTGTTAAATAACACAAGAAAACCAACACAAAAGGCGAAACACCTAAATCCAGTCCAACTTCAAATCTGTCGAACTGCTGATCTGGCGTTCTTCATATACAGGCGGGGATATACATAGTGATGGAGTGGCGTCTCCTAGATTTCATTAGGAGAAGTAATGTTTTAAACATACACCAAGTCCTCAAAATATGCATTACTGTAGGCAGAAATATATCAGCAATCGTGGGTCTATATATAAAAAAGGGAACACTGAAATTTAGGATAAACGGAGGATCCCGAATAAAGCTTGGTCTTTTTCGTGTCGTCCCCTTCATAGGAAGTAATTCTGGCACACCTATATGGTGTTCCCATAATAAAGTAGCCAGCAAAATTTCGCGGATCATCGTGGGACAATTTCGAGAAATACCTACCGACAGAGACAAGAGCTTGCCACATTGAAAAAAAAAGATAAACGGAGGAAATGACTCGGCAGATAAATCTTATGTTATGTTGCACTACGTTAAAATTTATTTATTCAACCGTCTCGTAAACCATTGATTGTGTCGATATAAAAGTTAAGAGAAAAAAAATTCAGGTAGTCTCTTCTAACGAAACTACCACGGGTTATTAACATAGGATTACTTATCGTTGCTTACCTCTTTTGTTTGTATATATGTATGTATGTGTGTAATAAGCGAGATGTGAATAAGCGTCAATCTAAATGAGTAGGACCACACAGCCTGAATTGTGAGAAGGATTTATGACTCTCAAGCGGCCAGGCGCCGGGGAACAGGGGCGTCGCAAGCGAGCAAACAACGCGGGCAATAAAACCATAAAAGTTAAGAAGACAGCAGCTATAAACCGAAGATCAAGATTAGGAAACAGGTGCATGGGAGTTGAGAAATTTTCCAGACGAGGAGAGATGTCCAGTATAATTAAAATGCAAACATAAAAACAGGAGCCAACCTATGAACGTGGTGGTTTATCCCCCAGCACAATCAAGAGGCGGAGCGAGCGAATCACAAGCCAGAAGACAAGATCCAATCAAAAAAAAAAGAAACGACATATATATACAGGGCGTGAAGCATTTTGGGGGAGCCCGTTATTAAAAAAAAAAGATGCCTAGAAACTAAGCTGCCACAGGGCCGACAAGAGAGCCCCTTTACTAAAGGAAAAAGACGACTGATAAATAAGAGGCAACCGGACCGAAGAAAGCTCCAATATTATACTAGTGAATGTTAGAATGAGCTCCCGACGTAAGAAGGAAGGAAACAAACGAATTACGCTGCTACGAAAACAAGGAGCATCCAGATGTAACAACAAGTGATCAAACTACAATTAAACGTGGAGAATAATAACGCCAAAGATATACGACGATAATACATGTTGAATAAGGTGACCTACGAACTGCGGCTACCGGAGCGAGCTTTGCGACGAGGAGAAGAGGGAGACGTCGATGACCGACAGACAGTGCTGACGAACACACGGAGTAATCTAAGAGCACCATCGCCACCCTATGAACTAAATCAATCCTGAGTTATCATCGAGCCATGAACTGTTAGTGCCGAGGTAGAACTCTTTTCTGACGAACTTAGTGCCCAGGATTACCGAACATTAGACGAACTTTGTGAGTACAAGTGGTGAAACGAGTGTAAGCGACAGTGCCGGCAGCCTATGGGTGAGCATATTTGCTGATATAATTTATTTCACATCTCTACTTATTACATATTTGCCTCTTGACCTAGAGTCGGCATTGCTGAGTATATATTAATAATACGCATTGTTCACGTGTAGAGATACTATTTTATAATTATTTAAATACATATATTCTTGATTAATTCTGTGTACTATTGCGGTGAAAATTTAGCATGATGCTATGTGTGAAGATGTATATATAAGTGTGTAAATAAATTGTATATATGTAATCGGAGTGTCTTTACTGAGAGTTGTAACCCTTGACTTACTTGTGGATAAAAAGAGAGTTGGTAGCAACGCGACATTACTAGCCTAACGATCATAGCCCAATAGCCCCAGAGTGGGTTGTTACAATGTGTTATGTATATATGTATCTATATACAGTCGATTCCGGTTAATCGGACCACATAGGGACGCGATCATTTTGGTCCTAATAACCGGCGGCCCAATTAAACGGAATAGTCGTCAATATATATATATATATATATATATATATATATATCTGTGTGTGTGTGTTCATATATATGGTCAAAACTTTGACGCATTTTGGTACTTTTCTGTTTAATTGTTTACTGCTTGCCCAAGCGATACAGACTGGGTTTGGCGTGCTTCCAAAATAATAACTCCCGACGCAGGACATCTGAAATTTTACTTTCCGGATTCCCATTAAGGAGCGACATACCCAAGTAACACACACCGTTGGCCCAACCGCATATTTTCGTGGCATCGTTGGGGAATGGTTGCCGTTGGCAGAAATTCCAGAAATTCAGATGGGCCAACTGCAAATGAAAATGGTTGGGCCAACGGTTGCAAAATATGGTTGGCCCAACTGCAAATGGAAGCGGTTGGGCCAACGGTTACAAAATGTGGTTGGCCCAACTGCAAATGGATGCGGTTGGGCCAACGGTTACAAAATGTGGTTGGCCCAACTGCAAATGGATGCGGTTGGGCCAACGGTTACAAAACATGGTTGGCCCAACTGCAAATGGAAGCGGTTGGGCCAACGGTTACAAAATATGGTTGGCCCAACTGCAAATTAAAGCTGTTGGGCCAACAGTTACAGAATGCATTATTCACTACTACAGAAACTGGTTTGTCGAATTGTTTGCACGTGTGGAGAAGAAATGAACGGTAAAAAGAAATGGATGTCGGCCATTCCATGTTCCACGTGACTGTAATATTACGAAGAATTCCAGAGTAAGTATATTATTTTATTAGTAATATACTTTTATTTAGTAAACAAAATGATGTACTTGGCTAATTAGTAGCATCAAGTAGTTTTCTAAAATGCATATCAAAATGAAGCGTAAGTTGGTAAATTTAAGTAAAATGCTTTGTTAAACTTCTATAAAAACAGCCAAAGCTTTCCTCAAATAATAAATTTAACTACTGTAATTGTATTTGCTGTTTCTCTATTTTTAGAACACAATAAGTAATCTGTATATTTATAATCCTTTATAGAATGGTTGTATTTAAACTTTTTGAAATCATGGATGTGTTTATGTTATTTATTTTAAATGGTTGAGTTACTTTAGTTAATCGGATCGTTCAGAAAGTTTTAAATTGAATAGTTGATCAAATTTGGTGTTTACTGATGATTCTTACCTTGTACTTTCAGTAAGATTATTTCTAACTAGAGTATTTATAATAAAAACATTATGGTAAACTTTTATTTATGCTCAAATATCTGTTATTAAAGTTTACTGAAAATTTTATATAAGAAGTTGAACATTTATTCTGAGTGTATTTAAGTTGTTTATAAGTTTATATCTCACAGTTTACTTCATAAATTTAGAAAACCTACTCTATTAAATCGTCAAATTTAAAAAGAAGCGTCAGTTAATCACTAGCTTATGAATACAAGGATAAAATAGAATTAGCTGTCTGCTTTGGTGAAATTTCAGTAATTTTTCTCTCCTTACTATCAACTTAGCAATTGTATTTTATTTCAGTTTAAAATAATTGTCTGTCTCAGACTCGAACAAGTATTTGATGTTAAATATTTTGTTTGAAAGTAAAATATCAATACAAAGTATTTATGAAGTATGGAGATCACTCATTAAAATAATTCATTTGTCTTTAACATCTGATTATCTGCTAGTTATTGTAATATTTACATTTTAAGCAATTTTTGACAATATACTTAATAAAGTTTGTACATAATATTAAAGACTATTTATGAAGTAAGCTGATCACTCATTAAAATAATTCACTTGTCTTTAAAATTTGATTAGCTGCTACTTATTATAATATTTACTTTTTTAGCAATATTTTTAACAATATATATTATAAAGTTTGTACATAATATTAAAGACTGTATTTTGACAATCCCATGGTATATGACTTATTTTTCTATTTTTAGCTGTCTATAAGATCATGTATTCAAGGAACTGGTATGCAGAATTGAAAATTCTGGAAATTTTTATTTGACTGCCAGTCCTGATCTCATTAGTACCATAGATGAAAGAACTGGAAGTGTGGTTATCATCTTATGAATGATTGAATCTAGGTAAAAACTTGCTTTGAATTCTTGGCCTATTTGTATAAACTGAAGTCTTGTTCCTCACTCTTTTTTATTTTCCCTTGTTTCCTACCAGTATTATTTGATTCACTTTATTAAATATGTATTTTTAAATCATTATGTTAATGTGTTTTAAATTTTTAGTTATATCTAATTAGTACAGTATTTTATGCAGTAGTTTATGCAGCCTCGTGCTTAGTGAGTATCTAAAGCCAGATTTAAACATGTCGCTGAGCATGTACAGAAAACAATTTTAGATTATAAATTATCGCTAATTAATAGAGATTATGGTTACAAAAACCATATTTGACACATCTATAGATTAAAATCTTTTTTTTAAGACCAAAAGGAAATAAATTGATGCAGTTTTCTCTCCCAGACAGCCCAAAGAATCGGTCTGGCTTAGCAACTTAAATATATAGATACTGTGATGTTCAGTAGATAGAAAGGCATTAGTAGGTTTGATATTTTGTACAAACATTTGTAATTTTTTTTTATATTCGTGGAGTTATAAATATTGTCTAAAATTATTAAAGTGTTGGTTTTTTTTTAAAGATATTGTGCTAATAAAAAGCTTTGTGTTGACAAACATACATTTACAAACTGTTGGGCTTTTGATGCTACAGAATTAATTTGACTTTTACTGAGAAAATATTGTTTACTGTGTGGTTAAGAGAAGGAAAATTTCACCTTAATTTTTTCAATGTTGTATTGGTAAAATGTATGTGGAAATTAATCTTATCTATCATATACTACAATGTCTTATTTTTCTAATTTTAATTTGGTTCAAATATTTCAAATTATTCTTTAATTTTCTGCTCTGTTAATTTATGAAAATAAACTTTGCTAAATACATACAAGCAGTTTAAGATGATTAGTTCCTATAATGTAAAGAAATTTCTGCCAATAGCTCTTGATATTTTAATTTTTCATGTCTAAATTTTAAGTAAGTTTTCAGAGAGTTGATATATTCATGTAAATAAATATGTACTAAAATTATTAAAGATCTGTGCAGTGTCTAATTTGCCTCTGATGTTAATTTAGTTTGCATATTTGAAATTGTTGTTTTATTTTGTACTTTGATAATTTAGCAAATAAATAAACCTTTACTGATACATACCTGAAGTAATAGTTAAGACAAGTTCATGCAACATGAAGAAATTTTGATTATGAAGTAAATGCTAGGGTTAGATTTCATAATAAGTTAACTTGTTTCTAAAAAATTAAAAAAACTAACTTAATCAGGCATTTTTGTTTGACTGTTTGGTGCATATATAGCTATTTTTCTTTTGACTCATTTACTGTACTAATTTATTTTTATATTAACAGCTTCTGTCGGACTGGCTTACCAGGGAGAAGTCATAACGGAAAAATTTGTTGAAGACTTAATAAAGGGATTTTTCCATTTTTCGAAAGACAGAGAAGGAGGGAGAGATAAAAGAACTGTGTATTTCTGACAATGTAAAATTAAATTTTATTAAATTTTTTGTTAAAATAAAAAAAAAATTGATGAAAAGTTGTGTTTTATTAAAATTACTATAACATGCTTTATTAAGATGCTGTTTTAAAATATTAAACAAGGTAAGTCCAAAAATTGATATAAAAGTTTTATGGAAAGTTTTAAAAAAATCAGACCTCAGTTGTATATATTGCATCAGACCTGAAGACAAATCGGAAGATAAAGTGTTTATAAATATATATATATATATATATATATATATATATATATATATATATATATATATATATATATATATAAATATATATATATATATATATATATATATGTATATATATATATATATATATATATATATATATATATATATATATATATATATATATATATAATGGAAAAAATATTTATATAAAGGTAATCTTACAAAAAGTATTTGTCATATTAACTCAGCATGAGTGTGCAATTTGACACCAGTTGATTATAATGGAAAGGTATTTATTAAAAAAAATTATATATGTAGTAAAGTGACTGATTAAAAACAACAGGTAGCATTGATATTATAAATTGCATATATATATATATAGTGACATGAGATTTATAATATTACTAAGGATATAATCTATAAGATTTATTCTCTTTAAAAAGATATAAAGTGTTTAAAACAAAACACTTTATATAAACAATGTCAAGCAAAATATAAACTGTTAAAAATAACATTAAAATTAAAATGTATTGTTGCTTTTTGTACATTTTAATATTTAACTATGGAAACTTTTTGATTTCATAAAAGAGTGAATTTTGCAGTTTTCAGACTACTTTTTGGGGAAAAGAGTTATACATTTTTCAACCCAGCTAACAACTCTTTGTTCATTGGGCCAATTTTCAAACTATTCAAGGGTCAATAGTTTGACATTTTGCTAAATTTCAGCAGACCGTTTACAATGGGGATTTCCCTTTTTGTATATTCAAAAAAGCATTTTTGAATACACTATTTTTATATAAATATACTTTAATATCCTATTTCATATATTCAAAATAGAATTTCGAATATACTATTTTTATATAAATATACTTTAATATCCTATTTTATATATTCAAAATAGAATTTCGAATATACTATTTTTATATAAATTATTTGTGGCTAAATACTAAAACTTAATAAACTGTTTAAAAAGGGGAAATCCTCTTTGTAAACGATCTGCTGAAAAATAGCAAAATGTCAAAACTATTGACCCTTGGATAGATTGACTGTTGGCCTGATGAACAAAGAGTTGCTGGCTGGGTTGAAAAATGCATAATAGCCCTAAATAAATTTAATGTAGGCTTACTTACAAAGTTGACTGTTGGGCCAACTGAATGCCTACTGTTGACCAACCTCGTGCCAACGGCCAAATCATTTAAATCCAACCGTTGGGCCAACAGAACGCCAACCGTTTCCCTACAAATCAAACCGTTGGGCCAACAGAACGCCAACCGTTTCCCTACAAATCCACCGTTGGGCCAACAGAACGCCAACCGTTTCCCTACAAATCCCACCGTTGGGCCAACAGAACGCCAACGGCCAAATCCTGTAAATCCAACCGTTGGGCCAACTGAATGCCAACCGTTGGGCCAACTGAACGCCAACCGTTGGGCCAACTGAACGCCAACCGTTGGGCCAACCTCGCGCCAACGGCCAAAAACCACCGTTGGCCAACCATGCCCGAAAGTGGTTGGCCAACGACTTGCCAACGGTTTTGTGTTACTTGGGTAACCATACGTTAAAAAGACCAAACAGAGACAAAAGAGCAAAGAAAGAAAAATACATTTCTTGCTTACTTCATGGGATTCATGAATGCTCGTAAAAGTCTCTGGTTGTCATCGATTACACAGCAAAGTGGTGATAAGAGGAGCGAACTTGTGCTCTAACATAGTTTGAGGACTAGAAACGCAAATTTAGGGCATTAAAGGAATGGATGAGGCTTTTTTTAATCTTTCCACTTTTGACCTGCCATGTTCAGCCTCTCCAAAAGGGTGACACAGAAGTGAAGTATGCGACTTTAACCGTCATATGTTAGACTATTTCTTCGGCTTTAACCGGCATTTTAAGATTTTTTCCACTTTATTCGAGAGGAAACACATTTCGGATGTTATATTGTGGTGTACTCCATGAGATGTCGCACTGGATGTATCTTGAGATATTAAAATTTATTAACAGTTTCGAAAATTGGAGGAAAAATGTGTCACTGTAAATGAAATACTGGACTATTCTGTTACAAGATTTTTAATGTACATAATTGTTGAAATGGATAAGTACCATCTTTTATACCAGATTCTCTGGAAATAATTCCTTTCAGTAGTGATTATCGGGTGTTAATACTCACAATATGTATCTTTCTAAGATAAGCTACCAGCTATAGTGTAGCAGTGAAAGTTGAAATAAAATAGATTGTTGGGGGTTTATTAGAATATTAATTACTACTTGTTATTGATGATGTGATTTTAAATTCATTGCTTAATGATTGTGGTTAGTACATTGATTGATTGTGATTCCCAAATAATGGAAACAACTCTGGTTTATACTGACAAATTAATTTATTGATTATTAGAACACATAAATAATACGCTACAAGTTACTAAATATTTCCTCCGACATTTACAACTTCTTTACTACTAAATTAATTCTTTACGACACATATATTTAACTCATTCAATTATTTTGACAATATTTCGTACTTCATCTACACATATTACTCTCAACTTTATTCCTACTAAATTAATTCACCACAACACCTATATTTAATTCATTCAATTATCATTACAATCCTTCGTACTTCATCTACACATATTACTCTCAATTTCATTACTACGACACATATATTTAATTCATTCAATTATTATGACAATCTTTCGTACTTCATCTACACATATTACTTTCAACTTCATTACTACGACACATATATTTAATTCATTCAATTATTATGACAATCTTTCGTACTGCATCTACACATATTACTCTTAACTTCATTACTACTAAATTAATTAATATATATAAGCATAACATCATATTAAATTGTTTGTACGAATTATCGGTCATCTCCTTAACATCTTATATTCAAACAATATACTCATCGCGCTCTATATTAATTATTATGGCTACACACTGAGAAGCAATGATAGCAATATAAAAAGGAAACGCAAAGTCGGTACCTCGGAAGATGACTGTTGAATCACTATGGGCAGCTGGCACTCGTAATGTCGAACTTCGTTGTATTTATCATCGCACGGAACTAGGGCATTTTCTTGTCTGGTATAAGGCTCCGTAAGTCATAGCAGACACTCTACGCTCATCGTCGGTTCTCTAACTCCATCACTCCTTGCAGACCCTCGGCACGGGATACTGGGCGCTCGACAACTTGTATCTCCAAACTTCTAACTCACCCTCCTCATAGGTATATGTGCCTTGACACCACTTCTATATCTAAAAACCTCTGACTAACTCTGACTTGTTAGGTTATCTCTGCCTTCACACTATTTCTCATTTCATATTATTTTCTTATTAATGTTGACTCCGCCTCTTGTAATTTCCATTGGTCATATTATTACCATGCCATCGCCATTCGTCCGTGGCTGCCTCTTCTCAATCCCCTTTTTACCAATGCACATCGAGGGCAGGATTTATAAAATTCTCCCTCAAATTTAACTTTCCCATGCTTCGGCTTCAAGCAGGGTGGCCTGTTTAATAGCCATCATAAATTTTCTTTTCTTCTATTCGTGCAACTCACTCTCTTCAACTTTTATCTTCTATTTCTTGCTACAAACACACACTATAAATTTCGTTTCAGTATATTGCTGGCTTTCTTCCCTTCTCTTTTATTGCCCGTCATTTGCTATGTTTCTTTCTTGCATTTAGCAATTATTTTACTTTGTCCTGTACTTTTCAATGCTCCTGCCCCTGGCCGTGACACTACTTTCATGTCCCTATGACATTCACCCCCTCTCTCTCAAAAAAAAATTACTGCCGTCTCTCTTCCTCCTCTCACCATCTATTACTTCAATCTTCGACTTCCGTGCTATCGTCTTGTACCTCTATCACCTTTCCGTTCCCTTCCTACACGTATCATTAGCTTCTCATCGTAACCTCAGCAGTACATATCTACATTTATATGATTCCTTATTGCATCGACAACATTTTCATTTAATTAATTATCTACATAACTCATGGTGCAGTTAGTGACCTCACCTCTTCAATTTCGCTAACCATCTTAGGTTTAACATAATATTACAGCATATTCTTACCATTAGGGATTAATCTTCTAAGTACAAACTCCTTAGTATAAACGATTACCAACATAATAACATGTACACACATCAAAATACCACCAAATAATAATTATCAAGTAAATTTACCTATGACCATATTATACGATCAATATTATACGACATTAACAATATTATACAACTTATATTCATATACATTTCATAATAATTGGAAATAATAATTAGCATGCACAAAAAATAATAATTACATCAAAGAAAACACACGTTCATTATATACTAAATTTTGTTTGAAAAAAATATCACCTTCGTTGCTCAATAATAATTATACTTCTGAAAATTATATTATGACGTTTGCATAGATTTTCATTTTCATATTCTTAAGATTGTCCTTATGATAAAATCTCTGATGATGTTTCGCAACATATTCTTTCTCAACAGTCTCAATATCTTTTGTTATTTATGAAGATATATTTTCTCCATATTTGTCGCCAATGTTCATCACTATCCACACACATAATGGAAAGTCTATAATCTTTTACCATGTATTTTTTTTTTTTTGCTCAAATGGATAACATTTCCAAGTCATATTTTGTTACACATCATTGCTTCTCAAGAATCACATAATGCTACTAAATCGTCAAAATATCTACTAATTGAATTAGCATTGCAAAGACATGCTAATTGTATTATTCATTTAATTCCTCTGTCTTATTTACCTGTAAACTTTGTTTCACCGCCTCGCACTAACTTTCCTTGTACACTCCGAGATTCTCGGAGCAACGTGAAGTATAAATCATTAATTATCTTTGTTTACCAGCTGTTAAACGCCGCAGTCAAACGGACACAGTTATCATAGTGGGTGTGTTCAAACCTGCTTGTCGCTCAGCCTATCCCTCACTAGCATACGCGTTTTTGCCAGATAACCCCCGGTTCGTTAATGATGTCATTGACGTTTTACCCTCTCGGCTTATCTTCGTAGAATGGCAACAGTTTTAGAAGAAGAAGAATGGCAACTATTACACTAGGGCCAGAGCTAGCCTAGTGGTAGTGTGTTGACTTTCATTACTGATGGTGTGTCGGGATGATGGATCGAATCCCGATAACTGCCATTAAATACCACCGTGTCTAGACTGGATATGGGCACGTTGAATCTGTAGACCGGAAAGTCTTTCTTTGAGGTCAGCGGGTGGGGGAGATCCCCCGAGATGTCACTCCTGGGGGATGCACGGTCAAAATTGAGGTGGCTCCTGGATAAGTTGGACTCCAACACTTGCAAGCCATTATCATTCGGAGCCTCACCCCTCAGCATGCAAGCCTACACGAACCTGGTCTGGAACACATTCCAGCAAGGGGGCATAAGTAACAACTACTATAAGCGTGTTTTCTGTTTGCCATTATAAAATGAAAACTTATCATACTAATACAGAGCAGTTTACAAAAAAAACTTCCAAAATGCGTACTATGTTTTTTTTACAGAAAAGAAATCAGAAAAAAATACGGATATATAATTATCGTGGTGAAATGAGGCAACTAATGAAACTGATTCATAAAATCGAAACACTTCCCGCAAATCTAACATTTATTCTAACGGATTCAATCGCTTGTTCTTGAAGTTTAGTACAAAGTTAACTAGTTATGTTACCTAAATATTATTTATTTGGCTATCATTTGACTACAATTCTGAATTATATTTGGATACTTAAATTAAGTTATTCAGAGCGATCTTGAAGTAATTAATGTTCTCTAAATTTAGAAACTACGCTAGTGTTTTTGACTTCCGAACTGATCTGAACTTTTGAGTCCAACAATTTCTAATACACTCATTAGACCACCAAAAATTTCGCAATTTGCAAAGAACCTTGAATTTTTAAGTGATTTTTACAATTAGAGATCAAATCTTATAGCATACCCCTCCCCTCGCCATAGGAACATACGGTTTGCTTATCAAAATAAATTCCTTTTAACAATCATCGATTAAAGGGTATGTATGCTTGGATTTAAAAAGACAAATGAAAGTTATAAAAAAAAACTTAAAAGGGTTTGTGTTAAAGGTAAAGAATTTCGCTTATCCAATGTTTCTTCCTCCTTTATAACATTTCCAGAAAGGATCTTTTATATATATATATATATTTAAAAAAATGTTTCTAAATTGTATTTTACCGAAAAAATATTCCTCGAATCTCCTGAATTAATAGAGTTATTCTATTCAGACACGGTCTACACTGAATATTAAACGTACTATAAACGCTCTCTCAGAGCAGGTAGTTTCCCATGCAGGAAGTCTTTCGTACACTTCTTAAGAAATACGGCAAATCATTAACTTAAGTGATTAACAGAAGCCAGAAAGTCTTGTTGTCAAAGTCACTTGAAAGAAACTCGAATTTT
This sequence comes from Dolomedes plantarius, assembly GCA_907164885.2. Classification (NCBI taxonomy): domain Eukaryota; kingdom Metazoa; phylum Arthropoda; class Arachnida; order Araneae; family Dolomedidae; genus Dolomedes; species Dolomedes plantarius. The sequence continues at coordinate 97,255,861 of OU015491.1, read as the reverse complement.
TAAGTGACTTTTACTACTAGAAATGAAACCATAGAGCACACCCCTCTTCTCCCTACCGGAAACATCCGAGTTGCTTATCAAAATAAATTCTTTTTGACACTAATCGATTAGTGGGTAAGTTATGTTTAGATTGGAAAAGACAAGCGAAAGTTATAAAAAAAAAACACTTAAAAGGCTCTGTGTTAAATGTAAAGAATTTCACACATCCAATATTTCTTCCTCCTTCATTATATTTCCTGAAAGGATCCTCAAAATAGAAAAAAGACTACTACAATGTGTTCCTTTATTGTATTTTACCGAAAAAATATGTCTCGAATCTCCTGAATTAATCGAGTCATTCTATCCAGACACGGCCTATACTGAATATTAAACGTACTCCAAACTCTCACCCTAAGCAAATAGTTAGTTTGCCATGCAGGAAGCCCTTCGCACACTTCTTAAGAAATACGGCAACTCATTAACTTAAGCGATTAACAGATGCCACAAAGTTCTAGTCTCACGGAGATATTAAACTAAATTTATATTCATTCACATTTATAACCCTTTCAAATGAGATGTTGGGGTGAAAAGTTTGCGACTGCTGCGAAAGTTTAAATTGTGAAGGTAAATAACAATACTATATATTCATCGAACGTGCGGGATTCTACTATGTACAAGTACATAGACTTTATTAGTAACTAAGAAACATTTAATGCAAGGAACAGTTTCTATGAATCGGTTTTCACTAATGTAATAGGTGCAAATACATGGTAACAACAACAACGACAAAATATTCAATCCTGATTCTTGTTTAAAAAAATTGTTACCAGTATATTCAATAAGAGAATATTGAAATGTATTTTATTTATTTAAATACTGCACCGTATATTATGACTCAAAGAAAACAGGCACTAAATTTGATACTAGTCCTTATAGCCTAATCTAATATAGATATAAATACTAGTGCTAAATTACAATGCTGCTTTAATATCAACTTAACTATCTGTAAATCACATAAATCGCCCTCCAATTACCCACCAATAAAATTATCACCTTTATTATAATATAAATTTTAAATCTTTTTAGAAATAAATTTTAAAAATATGAAGAATTTTAAGAACAATTGAAATCTACCTCGCTAAAAGTTACAGGAATTTTCAACAAGCTTTCTTTATAGATACTTTGATTTATTTCAAACTTAAGCTTCCTTAACTTATGCTTTAAATGAAAGGAGAAAATTATATGCGGATAAATTACTATCATGATAAAAAATCTATCCCCACGAGGAATTTTATTATAATACATTGAGTTAGTTTAAATTATTTATTTTTAATAGCATATTTCATAGTTACATGGTATATCTAGAATATTAAATGGGCTTTAAATATCTTCCCTAAATAATGTTTCTTCCAATGCAATAAAAATAAACTTCTATATATTAATAAATCATTAATTGCTTCCTTATATTTAAAAATGTTTACTGAAGAAATTTCAAATAAAATTTTCGTTTCATTCTGAATACTAAATGTATTTCAAATATATTTTATAAATAAGTGGTTTTTATTCATATTCTTAAAAAAAAATACAACCACTTTCAATCAGGCTGTTAAAGATGAAACGAGTTTCGATTAATATTTCATATAGGAAGAAAAACTTTAAAACGTTCTAACTCTTTTATTTTTGCCCCAAACGTTCTTAATTCACCCCAAACCTAAATTGCATCTTCTGATTACAGTCTATTATGACTATAACGTATATAAGTCATTGATGACTCGAAAAAAGACAGCTGCGGAAATGCGGGCGCCGCGACCATCTCTTCGTGTAAAATGCTGAGAACATGTGATAAGCAAACCGAACTTTGAATTTTTATTCTTTTTGGTGTCGAAATTTTGTTTTTGTAGAGGGAAAACGGACAGTAGTTTTGAAAAAAACATATTCTGTCGGCAAAAATGCCTATAATCAAATCTGTTCTTTTGAAAATTATTCGTATATTCAGTGGATATAAGCGCATCGTGAAACATACGTATATGTGAATCAAATAATTCATTAAATCGGCATTCATGAGATTTGGGATATTTATTTGTGTCCGAGTACCAAATTAGTCTGTAGTGGAAAAAAATGGAGAGGTGAGTACAAAAACCAATTATTCTTTTGGTTTGTCCAGTAAAATCAAATTCTTAGTCGAATTACATTCTTTAATTCAGCAGTCATGAAACAATAACTATGATCGTCAGTTTATCCCACTTAAGAAAGACTGAACCTTCCTCCGGTATTGTTGTTGATGTTGTTGCTTTTGTTTCTAATGCCCCCTGATCGGAAGTATTTCCAGACCAGGTCCATCTAGGCTTCTGCGCTGAGAGGTGCGGCTCCGGTTTTTAATGGCAACACAAAGACACCACAAGATTTAGCCAAGTGCCACCCCAATTTTGACCGAGCGCCCCCAGGGGTGACAGCTGAAGGGATAGTACCCTCTCCTACCCTCTCTGACCTCATAGGGAAGCTTTTCTGTCTACGGATTTAACGTGCCCATATCCGGCCTAGACACGGAGCTATTGAATTGGTAAGTAATGGGGAGATAATGGATTCGATCCGAGCTTCCCCAGCACCGAAATCCGACGAGCTACTACAAGGCAACCACAAGCCCTTCCTTCGGTGCATTGGGGAGATGCATTGACCATTTCACCAAGGATACTACCTTCCCTAATGTCTGAATAAACATAAAATGATTTTTGTGTCTCCTGTAACAATTTTACCCGGTAATATACTTGCAAAAAAATTAAGTACCTTAATATTTCGCTAAAAAATCCAGACTGTTCCTCAGGCTGTACTATTTAACTGAGAGATATGAGGTAACGTATATATTAATGGAAACTACAAGTTTTTACTATTGAAAATAATAGGGTGAAGCTCTGTTAAACATAGCAGCCTTAAGGCTGCTATGTACTAAGAAAAAAATAGTATTTCCGTTTTCCTCTTCTTGCATACTCTTGTGGTGGGAGGAGTCCAGTTGACAGTTCCAGAATTCCACCCCCCTTAGGATTGACATTTTGAGGGATTGTAATGGCTCTCTCTCTATAGGGGGGTTAAGCGCTGCCACCATATTTTTTATTTAAAATATATTTTTGTCAACTATTTTCAGGTACAAAAATGCTAATAATCAAATAAAATTGGCATTGTCAGATAGCCTGAACTTTTCTGCAAAGTGCTACAGGATTCATTTTATAAATTTCGTCCACCGAAGGAATTTATGAACGTTTAAAACACACTATACCAGATTTTTCCCCGAATAATTTAAATTTAAAAGTATTAATTGCATTTTTTAAACGAAAAATGTACATAAATGTAAAATTTCTTTCTCTATGACGGAGTACAATTTAAAAAAAAAAAAAAAAAACTTTGAATCCAAGTCGGCAATCCGTGGACAAATTTTCTCCATAGGTTAACATTGAGGTGAGTGAATCCAATGAGGTTAGTACATAGCAGCCTTAATGACCACATTTATGAGCCCGCCAGTAAAGCATAGAGTTTGATATAAAATATTATTAGTACTTTAAATATTTTTCTGAAGCACGGGATTTTCCACTTAACACTGGAAAGACGACTGCCGTAATTTTGACGGTTTCGGACATACTATTGAAAGCTATATCTGTATTTATGTCCTCAGGCTTCTGGAATTTTATGACTTTTTCTAATTTTACGTGAAATATGCACACACATTTATAAAATTATATTCGATAGTAAAGAGGGGGGGGGGAATGTGTTGTATGCCTCTTAAGACTGAAAGCAGTCAATTTGACAGCAATATAGAAAACAGGCAGAAATCTTTAAAATAATACCGGAAAAAGGTTAGTTACTTTTCGTCTCTTACCCCTTTTGCAAATAACAGAAATATTGGCTGTTCGGAAATATTGGTGTTGAAAATATTTTGCACAAACCATGCATATATTTTTACGGATAAATCTTACCAGGTTGTCAGCTCGGCATACCCACATAAACAAATATTGAAATTTATACTAATTTATTATATATTGGTACGAAATAGTTCAAAATTTAAAGTATTTAACCATTAAAAAAAATTAAATATTTAAAATTTTTAATTTTATCTTTAACCGTCAAAATGACGGCATTCAGTCTTTTTAGTAAGAAAAAAATTCCCGTCTGTCTAGTTTTAAAAGAAAAAATGAATACACGCACTACACCTATTCATAGACTGCGCAGGTTCAAAACCTAAACGCAGAACCTGGTCACGAAAGCTTTTTGAGAAGTATTTTTTATTTACCAATTATTGTTTAAGATTGTATATTACACTGCAGATAATGCTCAAAATAATTTTACAGATATTACGCCATTTATTTATTTATTAGTACTACGTATTTTATTTCTTATTATTCTGGAAATCATACAGATGAAGGTTACCAATTCTAATTTATTTCATTAAAGCTCTAGTATAATAATCCCCTAGTTATGAAATTGAACCACCATAAAAATATCGCATGATGTGTTAGGTTTTTGATATTTTTGGAAATGTACGCCTATAGACACACACACACACACATATATATATATATATATTCTCTTTAGGACTTAAATTATTCTCGTAATGAAAGATCGGCTCTGCAGGAAACAATAGCAGTTAAAAAAAGGTTCCTTTGAAAAAAATCTTGTAAAATTGATTGTTGTTCGCAATCTATACCGAAGTTCAATAAAACATGTTATGTAACCGTATTCTTTAAAAACGTTTGAAATATGTTTCTAAAAATATAATGCATGATCTTTGGCAAGCGGTTATTTGATGATTTGCTTGGAAAAGCTAAAGGAAACATTTGTTTTGGGAAAAAAAATCTTTAAAAGAATTTTTAGTTCCGATTTTTTAGTGATCACAAGGAATATAAATATAGAACTGTAACACAGCGTCTAGTAAAGATAGAAACATGATAAAAAGCGTAAAATTGCTTAGATGCCAATTACTTTGGGTTTAGGGTTGAACGGATAACACGCAAACAAAATGTATACTAAGATTAGTGGTGAAAAAGTTGCAGAAACAAATATTAAAATTTAAGTATTTTGACACTAGGGTTTATACAAAAACCTGCGTTTTGAAAAACCGGTTTTCAAATTCCAGATTTCCAAAAAACCGGTTTTAGCCGGTTTTCGAATTTTTGTCAAAAAAAAAAAAGAATAGGGAAAAATATTTGATTTAATTTATGTAAAATAACAAAAAACGAAATCAGTATCAAAGTCAAAATATGAAAAAAATTAAGGATTACACATTACTTCCACAAAATAACGATAACTCAAACAAAAATTTCAAATTTCAAATAATATTTATATTTATTTCATTAAATTTAATTTCTCCTAAGAAAATAGGATTTTAAAAAACATAAAATGTCCACTGAATGGTGGCTAAGTCTTGTTCTTATTTTGGGCACAATATTGCCTGAAATTGAAAATACTCGTTCACTAGCTACTGAGCTTGGTTTTATAGTTTTCAGGGCATCAAATAACAAATCTAAGCTTTTGGTTCTTTTATTCGTTGCCTCAAATAATGAAAATTCAGCTTTCAGTGTCTTTGGATTTGTAAGTTTTTCTTCGGGGTCTTCATGAAATCAAATAAGTTAAAAATTAATTTTTACATAATAATTTGAATTCTTTTAAACTGGTTTTCTTAATTTAAAAACCGATTTTCAAATGTGACAAATTTATTTTAAAAACCTGTTTTTTTAAACCGGGTTTGAAAAACCGTCAAACCCTATTTAACACCACCATTTCTCGGGGTAAAGAACAGCATAATATTTCTTACCGGGTGGAAATGAATTTCCCTTGGCGCCTTTTTGAATTTTTGCCAAATTCAGAGTAGTCATGATTAATATATTTTTTTAAAACTTAGATATTACATTGTAATCTATAACTCTCGGTGTAAACGTCTAAGAAACGTCTAAGAAACGTCCACAGTGAACACAACAAATTACTTTATTCCCCGATATGTCTGAAACTAGGCCTTTCAACTATCCTTATGAACCAGAAATTTATTCTAAGAGATATGATTAAATATATATATTACGGTTTTGATTTCTTTAGATTTGAGTTTCAAATTTTATAAATTATATCTCCACACACACACACACATATATTTATATATATATATATATATATATATATATATATATACAGGGTTGAACAAAATAGTATGAATACCTGTGAAAGAATGCAAATTTTTTATTTGTAGGAGGTTGGGCCACCATTGGCCTTAATTACAGCTTGAATTCGACTTGGGAGTGACAAATAAAGGTCTTGCACAAAATTCAAGAGGATTCGCCCCCATTCCTTATGCAGATCGCTCTAGAGTTCAGATAGTGTGCGTGGAAGAGAAAACCGAGCACGAGCTTTATTCACTAAAAAACCACACAAATGCTCAAAGATGTTGAGATCAGGGGAATGAGGACATCACATGAGATGTTCCACTTCATCATTATGCTCATCGAACCATGTTTGAACATAGCGAGCCGTGTGAAAAGGGGCATTGTCATCTTGGAGCACAGGACTATCTCTAGGAAACAAATTCTGAAGCATAGGATGGAAGTTCTAAGTATTACGTCTGTCAACCTATATAGTTATGCGACAGTAGTAGTGCCTGATGATTCTGTCGTCTACGAGTGCGATGCAATCCCACCTCGCACAGAGTAGCGCAGGTACGTATTGATTTAGGACAAACGGAGCAACAGGAGCCATCGCCATGTGGCGGAAGTCGAGGCCCCAACGTCCATTGTCACACTTAGCCCAGGCCATCGCCCGGTTTCCAGGTGAGACTGCGTGGAAGTGGCGATAGCCGAAGTCTTGAAGGTGATACAGTGACTCCCTCAGCCCCCACAACCCCAGGAGCCTCACAGTCGCGTTCTCCGTTACCAAGAACAGAGGTCCTCACCCGATGCCCTGGGAGCAAGCCACACCAACCCAACTTCGGCTCCTTGGCCTTGGATGGAAATGATCTGCGAGAATACTGTGATTATGCTTGTTTGCGATCATCCCCTCAGGTCTAAGAGTGGCCCTAAGCCACGCCACGATATCGTGCTCCATACCATCACAGAGCTCCTTCCATGCTTCATGGTAGGGACCAGAAAGTGAACACGAAATGCTGCTGCCGGTGTTCGTCAGACGAACGTACGTCCGGTGGTCTGAAATAATGTAAATTAGGATTCGTCAGACTAGATGACATGTTCCCATTGCTGTTGTGTCCAGTTTTGGTGGTCTAGGCACCACTGCCGTAGCTTCATTGCATTCCGTGGCGATGCTAACTTCTTTGGAATAGCCACTCTGCTATGAATGGTCGCAGCATGCAGCTCCCGTTGAATATGCTTGGGAGCCAGTAATAGTTAATTTTCGACACTTTTTTCAGTTTTTGCTGAACTTTTATTCAATTTTATAAGTGAAGAAATTTTGCCAACAATTTATTATTTGATATGATTAGTGTAGATATCTGAATTGGGAACAATAGTACATACACAGAGTGATGTAATCCAAACTAATTATTTTAGTACTTGCTGAATTTTTAGTCCATTTTTTATGTGAAAATTTTTTCCCCCAACAAATTCTTATTTGATGTAATGATAAAGTGTAGATATCTTAATTTTGAAAAATAGTACATATAGAGAGGGATGTAACTTTTAAAATCATTGGTGTTGGGTTTCTAAGTCTTATCTTTAACTCTGTTCTGAAGTAATGGAAATTCACATTTTTTAATCACGATGATTTAGAATCAGTCTTATAGAGAATACCCCTTAACAACGTATATTTATGATGACAGGTAATGATAACATTCCTTACATATGTTACTTTCAGTTGAGTTGTTTTGCAAAAGAAAATATAAAACTAAAAGCGACCATGCTGGTCGCGCAGCGGCTAGTTTATATAATTTCATGAAACTCAGATACTTTTAGTTTTCTTTACATTTATGTATATATATTTATAAAAAAGTATTTATGTCTCAAAATTTCATTCTCTTGTATTTTCAACGTTTTTCAGATGCTTCTGCTTTGAGAGAGTACAACAGGCCCCCATCGCAGATTTTCAATCCCAATGTGAGAAATTTTCCCCCTAGTAATCTTGCCTAATCACAATTAGCAAATGCATGTTTTGAATTCAGTTTTTTCATATTTAATTAGACGTTAAAATAAAGAAAGCAAAGTTTTGAAATTTTTAAATTTTCCACAGCTAATTTTTCAAAAGTCATCAGCTTATTGATTGATGCCCACCGCTGAGAAATTAAAATTATTTTTCGAGGAAAAATAGAGGAAAATAAGATGATTTTTAAAAAATATGCTCATTGCATTGAGAGTTCTATTGGATTTGTCAATAAATATACACTGCTGGCCACTGTAAATGCAACACCCTGAAGGAAACATGCAAATAACATGAAATTTACAACATGCATTAGCGGAGGTAAGATATGCAAATGATTAGAATTTCAGCGCAGACGCACATCACGCGCACCTGTGGCGCCACTTCAAAGCGCTATTTAAGGCTTGGAGATTTCGACGATTTCAAGTTCGACAATTGTGTTTTTCTTGTGGTTTTTTCAAAAAACGATCAATTATGCCTCGTCGAAAACAGCGATCATCTTTTGATCAAGTATCCGAGTTCGACAGAGGAAGGATAGTGGCCTACCGAGATTGTGGATTATCTTTCAGGGAAATCGGTAGTCGTGTTGGACGAAACCAAACAACTGTAATGCGGATATGTGATCGTTGGATGCAGGAGGGTACGACGGACCGGCGTGTTCGATCGCATCCACCTCAGCGCACCACTTCACGTGATGACAGGCAAATTGTGCGCATGGCAGTGACGGATCGCTCAGTCACATCACGAACCATAGCACAGCACATGCAGTCTGTAACGCATCATCCAGTGTCTGCGCGTACCATTCGACGCCGTTTACAGCAGAGTGGTTGTCGTATTGCCTATCTTCAATTATTTATTTTTTTGGGCGAGATTCGTAAATTATTTGGGTTAGTACAAATTATTTATAAGTAATAGGTATTTGGGTGCGTTGTGTTTTTTTTATATTTTATTTTCTTGAATACAACCCAAAGCTCTAGACAGGTTCGCAACCGAACAGGTCAAATAAACTTTGCTTCTAAAACCTTCCTTTAGATCAACTACACAAAACAAAGATGACTGACTCCAATGTAACAAAATAAAATTGATTTACTTACAACCTTATCTATTTACAATTTAACTCAAAAACCGAATCACCAAATCTTCGCACACAGTTTACACATTTTACTAATCTTTTAGCAGTTTCTCCTCGATTCATATCGAATGACATGTATTTAATTAAATCTACACCTTTTGGATTCAGGGAGCATAAATTTATTTATTTTACCTACGGCAAAGAACTACTCTCTCTCAAAATCTATATTAAAAAAAAACATTGATCCCGCACTCAATCATTCAAATTTTGATGTTGGGTCTGAACAATACAAAATGATTAACACTCACTCAGTTTGATGCTAACTGGACTGGAACACGGGTGACGATCTCATCATCGGACTTGGTATCTCCTTTCTTTATCGGGGGAAGCAGCAACCAGATTTTTCTCAGCAACCAAATAACTTCTCTCGAAAACGGGATTATGAAGCAAGCATACCGGGAAGAATCAACCGGATCTCCTTATGTCATCACTCCATCGTGAAGGCGCAATTCTCTCCTCTCTCAAAACGGGATCATGATGCAAGCATACCGGGAAGAATCAACCGGATCTCCTTATGTCATCACTCCATCGTGAAGGCGCAATTCTCTCCTCTCTCAAAACGGGATCATGATGCAAGCATACCGGGAAGAATCAACCGGTCTCCGACAGTTAATCGACAATCTCTCATCACCTGCGATGCTAAGCACCGGGGGAAGGTAAACCCGGGCCGCATGCAAAAGTGAATCCTCGAAAAAACTCTAAGTCTTCTATTTATTTATTTTTTTTATAACAATGTCCACGCCTTCTCGTGACTCCTAATCCATTCAGGAAAGCTTTTAAAAATCCACCACTTAGCCTCCATTTTCATTTCTTGGATTGGATAATCCCATAACTCATGCACGCCTTCCTTGCGTCATACAACAGACCACCCAAAGTCCAGTCCACGTGTTTTGCGGTCTACAGGCCCAATAAATTCTTTACAATAGGGTATTTTACTTTAATGTCAAACCCTGGTGCCATCCCCTTATCTGCGTCTGCAATCACCTACCCCCTATCGAGCACCGCCGCTTTTAAATTGGCTAAGGCGTAAAAGACGACTCTTCCGTCCTCTAATCAAAGGCGGCTTCCTAGCATTCTAACCGAAATGTGATGAAAACAGCCTTCGATCACTTTATCTCTCTAAAAATTTAAATTTCTCTTTAAAATCGAAAGCGCTTCATCACAGTGGTCTGTCCGCAAGACGTCCATTGCTTTGTCTACCCTTGACGCAGAACCACAGACGTCTCCGCCGCCAATGGTGCGACGACAGAAGGATGTGGACGGCAGAATGGAATGAAATTGTCTTTACTGACGAGTCACGCTTCTGTCTGCAACACCACGATGGTCACATTCGAGTCTGGAGACACCGTGAAGAGAGGATGCTGAACAACTGCGTTATGCACCGCCACACTGGTCCTGCACCGGGTATTATGGTATGGGGCGGTATTGGATATCACTCTCGCACACCTCTAGTACGCATTGCCGGAACTTTAAACAGCCAGCGCTACATTTCCGAGGTGTTGGAGCCAGTTGTCCTTCCTTACCTTCACAGCTTGCCCACAGCCATATTTCAACAGGATAATGCTCGACCACACGTGGCACGCATTGTCCAACGGTTCTTCGTCAATCGCCAGATTGAATTGCTTCCCTGGCCGCCTCGCTCTCCGGATCTTTCGCCGATAGAAAACATGTGGTCCATGGTTGCTCTACGATTGACCCAGATTCCATCCCCAGCTGCCACAGCAGATCAACTTTGGCAACGTGTGGAAGCTGCTTGGTCTGCTGTACCTCAAGAACTCATCAAAAGTCTCTTTGAATCAATGCCGAGGCGTGTGGCAGCGGTGATCTCCAACAATGGCGGCTACTCTGGCTACTGATTTTGGCAGGAACCACACTTCACACAAGTCTATAAATTTAATCATTTGATACTTGGTCAACATGTTATCTACAAAATAAATTTTGTTGTGATATCTCTTGTCTTTCTTGGTGTTGTAATTTGGGTGGCAAGCAGTGTATATTCTAATCAGGGATTAGAAAAATAATAATTGTAAATTCCCTCCAGTTTAATACTGAGATCGTAGATATGCAATGGCTACTCCGGTGTACCACATTAAGAAGACTGAAAACACATGGGTTCCCTCTAGACTTGAAGAAATAAATGTCTGTCAAACATTCTTTGCCAAAAGTTTAGCATACGTGCATGGCTAGCGCTATATTTCTCTCTTCATTTGAATACAAAATAAACACTATTTTTGATGAAAGATTGAGAAGACAGCCCAGGAGAAGAAAGGAGAAAAAGAGGAACACACTTTGAAATTCTTTTACGTAGATTTTAAATGTTCAGAAACTCACAGCAAACTACGACATATTATATATTTTATCGTAAAGTATTTCGGATGACAAAAATTGAAAGGTCAAGTAGTCTTCCTCTATTTGATTTTCACGATTTTAAGCTTGGATATTCTGAAATTCTGAGGAATTGAACTAAGATGTACCATTTCAGAAAAAAAGATGATGTATATCTGAAAATTCAAAAATAAAATTTTTAAATTCACATTTGAATATGAAAAATTTTATATTACAGAAATTGAAGATAAAAATTTTCGAAACTGGATAAAATATTAAGATGAAAATTGTAAACCATGTTTACCGTTACTTTAACATTTTTCTACGTGTAATTTTTTCCCCATTGTTTAGAGCAGCGGTGCGCAAAAAATTTTTGACCATGACCGACTATCTTTTGGTCGTAGCAAAATTAAAAAAAATATTTAAATGTTCAGAAAAGAGAAAAAAAATAAGCAAAAGTTGACAAACTATTTTTAAAATCAATGATTTGTAATCTATGGATATATATATTAACTTTGCATACTAACAATTAAAACCGTCTACACTTGTTTCTGCCGAATCTCATGTGACTAAAACTTCATATGAAATATTAATATGGATTTGTATTTCATTTTGGTAAATATTTACAAAAATTGAATCTTAAACAAAGAACATGCTATCAAAATGATAAGCTACATGTTAAAACATGGAAAATTATAAACTTCATTTACTTATATAAAATTAAAATAGCAAAAAAATAATTATAAAATTAAAATAGCCAAAAAAAAAATGAATGAGTCTAGACCTCGAATAATATTTGTTCAATATTTTCTGAAATAATTGAGAATGCTACTCTCATATCATATTCCGTTTTAATCGTTGTAGGATTTTTATAACAACACATTTTTAAAACCCAATCTCACGCAAATAGACAGAAGCGAATAGAAGCAATGCAAGTATATCCTTGCAAGACTGACACCTTATATAACAATGTGATATAAAATAATTTTTATCATATCTATGTTTGCAGTGTAAAGAGTATCAAGTCCAAAAACTCAGTTTTGAGAAAAACAGGATTTTTTAAAAAAAAAACGGATTTTGTAAAGTCAGTTTTTTAAAATTTAATTTTTAAATGTTTTTAAAGTAAAATTTTCCAGTATTATTTTTGTTGAGTAAAGAGTGTTAAGTCCTTGATTGGCACATAACTCCTTTAACACTAACATGTTTGTGTTTTGTTTCACATATCCCAAATTTTCACTGATGAATAAAAATATTTAGGAGTGGAATTGGACTTAGCTTTCTGTACTCTGCATAGCCCTTGATTTTTCAAACATTCCTGGTTTGATAACTCATTTTAGCCCATTTTGGACTTAACACCCTTTGCACAGCAAACACATATAAAAAATTTAGATAAAAATATTATAAAATTCTTAGTTATAAAAAAATTTAAAGCATATTTTTAATTAATCAATTCAATGATATAAATTTTCTTCAAACTATTCGTGACCCCTTTAATTTTTTTTCGTGACCCCCTCTGTTGTTCGCGACCTACAGATTCCTCACCACAGGTTTAGAATGAATACAGCTTATAGAGTAACTACTCACTTCTACCCAGACTTGGGTGTATATAATTTGAAGTGGTACTCTAAATGATTTTCATACAAACACAGTTTATACATGAAACAATGTTTACTGAATTCGTTGCACATATAGAATTTGCTTTTACAGTAATAAGCATACGTACTACTTGTACGGAATATATAAATACAGCTTTCAAGAACAATATATTTTCAATACTCACAAACAGTAAGTCAAACCAGCAATTCTGCCACGTAAACTTTGGGCCCCCTAAGCACTAGCTCAGGATAGTACTGGAGCTGCATACCTCTTAGCTCCCTATTGCTTATCTATCAATTTTAACAACCTTCTTCAACCCTAACCACCTTCTTTCATTAATGACGCTGCATGGTATTTACTAAGCGCGTATGCCGAAATTAGCATATTTCAAGCAGCTTCTTTAATTCATTCACTCAAAAGTTCGATTCTTGTGAATCGAATCTTGTGTGTACCTTACAAGCTTCTCGTTCACTCTAAACCAGTGGTGCGCAAACTTTATTTGACCGTGACCCATTTTCTTTAAATAAAAAAAATCACTCGACCCCTAATGAAAATTTTTGAGTATAAAAAAGGAACAAAAGAACAAAAATCAACAATTTTCTTTTTAACATTAGGAAAATGTTAACGAAACAATAGGAAAAAGAAATAAGCAAATTTTGACAAAGTATTAAAAAATCAATGAATTGCATATTTTGGGTAAATATTTACTTTGCATAATAACAGTGAAAAAAAAGAGGTCTCGCGTATCATCTTCACTTGTTTTTGTCAAATTTCACATGACCAAAACTTCATATTTTAATATTAATATGTATTTGTATTTCATTAAGGTAAAAATTAACAAAACTTGAAATTATGTAAGAGGGTGGTATCAAAATTATAAACTTTATATTGAAACATTGAAAATTATAAACTTCATTTATTTATATAAAACTAAAATACTTCGATTTTGTCATTAAATATCTGATAAAGTTCAGATTTATATTAGATTATTGGGGCCGAAAGGATTACACATTTAAAAACAATGTCATGTCATATATTTTCAACACATAAAGAAAAAGTTAAAAATTTGTAATTATGTACATTTAAAGTATATTTTTAATCAAATTATTGAGTATGATATAAATTTACTCCAAACTATCCTCGACCCCTCCAATTTTTTGGTCACTGCTGTGTGGTTCACGATCTATAGCTGTCGCACCTCTGCTCTAAACAATACTAAACTATATTTCATAACTACATTTTATAACTACATGTTTAGCAGACACTTATATGATAGTTTGTTGTGTCTTTTCTTCGCTGTAATCATATCTTGAAAGTTTATCCATGCTTAAATAAGTTTACGAGAGACATACTAATTAACGATTTTATCATATGTCCTGAAAGTCACAAAGGCTTCGTTGAATGCCGGCACTAATTGGTTACTGTGGGATGATACAGAATGTAAATGCAGCGCCACGGGAATGCAACTCAAGCAGTAACTATAACTAAATACACAGGTGGTGCATATTTCAACTAACAACTTAGATTTGTTTGCTAAATAGAATGTTCATAACTATCCGCCCACGAAGAACTGAAGCATCCATAGTAAAACAACACGCAGTCATGGATGCGAAATATCTTGACTGAGTTGTTTAATCAGCTAAAACTCAATCAATATGTTTACCTCGCGATCGTATTTATACTTTTGGAATTGAATGTGGCGAATCTGAGATAGCTTAAACGAATTAAAAAGCTAGGAGAGAATTAACATTTAGAGATAATGATAGAGTAACTTATGGAAAATTTTGAATAACCCTAATCTCCGAGATCCATTGTCTATAATTTAAAACAGCAGAAACGGTGCTCAGTCGCGTCATATTGTTAAGCATAGGGATAGATATCTAGGATATGAACTGAAATAAAACAAAGTAAGTTCTGTTAAATCAGGGACACTGGTTACCGAGTTATAGGTATTTTTTATTGTGTTTCAAAATTTCTTATATATGAATCAAGCCTATAAATGAATCAAGCTTATAAACGAATCAATCAGAGATTCATTGTCTACAGAGGCGTAGCGAGGGAGAGGGGTGGGGTGGAGGGGTGGGGATCTATCTTGCCCCGGGCGTCACTCGCAGAGGGACGCCAAATGGCCCCCAAGATTGTTGGACCATTTGGTCCCCAAGACAATGGGGGTGCCAAAAAGGTATCGTGCCCCAGGCGCCAGTTTTGCTCGCTATGCCCCTTATTGTCTATAATTAAAAACAGCAGAAACGGAGCTCAGACGCGTCATATTGGTAAGTTTACTGATAGATATCTGCGATATGAGCTGAAATAATACAAAGTAAGTTCTGTTAAAACAGGGACACTGGTTGCCGAGTTATATGTATTTTTGATTATGTTTAAAAATATATTCAAGAATAAGCTTAGATGGTAGTGCAAAGGAGGAATGCGAACTTTCAGCACTGTCATCTACCTGCTGAAAGTGAAATCTTTTGATCACGATAAATCTATAAAATTTTAATCGATAACTTCGCACTGGTGTTTTTTTTGTGTGTTTGAAAGGAAAATTATGCATCGCTGTTATTAGTAAAGAATATATAAAATGTAGTATTATTTAATTATGCATGATTGTTTCTTGAAAAAAAATTATAATGACTGGTATTGAAAAATAAGAGCATTTAAGACATTCCTAGTATTATTATTATTATTATTATTATTATTATGAATATTCATTATGAATATATATGAAAGAATCTGAAGTCAATACACCCGTCTCCTGTCTCTAAACTGAAGAGAAAGAAAGGAAAATGTTCTGGTACTTTTGAAACACGTCTAATAAACCGAAAATGTCAAATCAAAAGTTTTGGGGATTGAGTTCACTGAAGTTGCGTTTTGATAATGAAAAAAATTCTTCAACTACTTATAACACAAATGGTTGAAAATATTAATCTACATTACCTAACTAACCTTCATTTCGTGGCAAAATTGAATTTCTTGTATTCTATATAAACTATCAATAATGGGTAACCAGATGAGTGGTTGGTATGGACCTGTAAAACATAAACTGAGCTTAAAAGGTAACACAGTTGAACTTCAATCTGCTTTGTTGAGGTCTTCTGCTGCGTCATATATCCCTCTATTTTGAACCAGGGTTCTGTAATATTTTTATACATTTAACCTAAATAACACCGAGATTTTTCAGAGAGAATTTTGAACCTTTTTCGTGGAGATCTAAAAATAGGATGTTACTTGAATGTTTTTCCGTGTACAATCCCCAGAAGACTTCGTATCTGGAGAAAAATAAAATAATCCTTAACTTACTGAGCCGATTTGCGGTCCACCATTTTGGGATCTTAATGATTATTATTTAGGTCGTTAAACTCTCGTTGAGTTTCGACTTTGCTATACCAGTATATTAGCTAAAAATATTAACGTTATTAATTCACAAGATTTATAACTGCTTTTCAGCGTGTTGTTCCGATACCATTTAAACTTTTAAAATTTTATTTACTTTTACTTTTACTTTTACTATTGTTAAATTTGAACATAGCAAGAACAGGAATTTCAAAATAATAGTTTCACTAGAGAAATCATTCCTGAGAGGAGAGGGAAGCAAGTTAAGGCTGCTGTGTACTAACCCTATTGGATTCGCTCGCCTCAATGTTAACCTATGGAGAAAATTTGTCCAAGGATTGCCGACTTGGATTTAAAGATTTAAAAAAAATATGCTCCCTAATAGAGAAAGAAATTTTATACCTTGGAGCATTTTTAATTTTCAAAAAAATGGAAATAATGTTTTTAAATTTAAATTATTCGGGGAAAAATCTGGTATAGTGTGTTTCAAACACTTATAAATTCCTTTGGTGGACGATATTTGCAAGATGCAGAAACTTTCAGGCTATCTGAAAATACCATTTTTATTAGATTATCATCATTTATGTAGCTGTAAATAGTAGACAAATTTTCTCCATAGTTTAACATTGAGGGTAGTGAATCCAATAGGGTTAGGACACAACAGCCTTAAAACTACCCAGGAAAAGCACCCTTTCAAAGTGAGGTGACCTGGGTTTCGTTGTCGGTACTGGTTGAATACTTCATGAAGCTATCCGGCCACTGGAAATCAATCATGATAGATACACAAAGAAGAGATAAGTACTTGATGAAAAGTTGAGAGAAGTTTGGAAAACAATTAATAAATAAAAAATAATTTAGGTAAACTAGCAGTATCCTGTGTCGTTTGTCTGAAGAGGACCGAGAAATTAAATAATTAAAAAAAGGTGACCGGAAAAATAGGTTCAAAAGGGAGTGAGCAACTCAGAGACGAAAATATTCTGGTTCGAATCCTAGTCCTAAAAGAATTAAGATTTAACAATGATAATAATTATCATAACAATAATAATACCAGTAAAAAGTACGATAAGGTAATACAACTTGAATATTTGCTTTAAAACTGAATTTAAAAAATTAGCACAAATTATTTCTTAAATTGACAAACAATACGTTCTAATCTTTTAAACACGTTGAAGTTACCACTGGTATTCTCAGAAATAACTGATGAGATACGCGTATATGACATTGACAATATGTTTACGGCATGATTCCCCCTATCAATATAATAAAAATTTATATAACATAATTTCATGCTTTATGCTCGGTGTATGCAGCGAGGCATAAGATAAATATGATAAATAATAAAATTTTAATGAGATCAGAGAATACGCTTAAACAAATGTATACTAACTAACTACTGAACATGCCTCTGAAAACTTTCATAGATTTCCTTTCGAAAAATCTGTGATAGCTTCGGAACGGAGGTAGTTAACTTACAAATATTATTGAATTTTTAGACTCCACTCAAATATTAATTTACTTACTTGACTGGAATGCAATAAAGTTTTCTCCTTTCGGGCGTTCAACGATGAGCTGTTGTTTAAAAGCATTTTTCAAAATTTAGCCTAGCAGCCGCAAGCCTGTAAGCGAGTGATCCAGTGACACTCAGAAATTGATATATCGAATTTAAATAGTTTCGATTGAGGAAGTTTCGGATAAATATACCGAAAAATTGGGTCAGTCAGGGAAAAGAGGTAGGAGGCAGAACGTATGGTTAAAGGGAAACAGACAGATTGCTAAAGCTGTTAGGTAAATCAACATCACATTGATTGACAAATAGAAAGAAGTAAAATGACTGTAAATTTATTATCATATAGTTTACTCATAACAAATAAAATTAATATCTAAATATTGTGTAACCATTGTTTGTTATGTGTCCAGAATAAACATTGCTCATTTAAAATCCTTCATGTATAAAACCATCATCTGTTCCACTACCGTAAGACTACTTTGTGACTGCAGGGGTAACTTCGTGACACATAGTAATTTTTTCGTATTTTGGATCTTGCGCCGGGCCCGTGATACCGGAAAGACAAAGAACAGCACCAACAGCTTGTCCGGCATACAGAGACACCTAGTGGCCAGTGTACGAAGCTTCTGCGTGACAATTCTCTTCGCTGGCCAGTTTATAGTTCAAAACTGTTGTCAAGCTATTGACTCAAACTTCGGAAACTTTGTGTGCCGAAGGCTAACACCTTAAACAACCAACTTTCACAGGTAGTCATATTTCTTTGTTAATATGTTGGTTAGATTGTGGAGCAATATAACTTTTGTGTAATGATATTTCCGGGAGATATGAGAACATAACCTAAATATTGAATGGTGACAGATTACTTTGTGACACATTGACACTGTCATAAAATAACCCACAAAGTCCACCCACCTCCTCCAGCCGCTCGATGTTGTATTTTTCCTTGCTCTAAATTACCACTGGAGAGAAAAAAAGTATTGACTATTTGGAAAAAACTACCCGAAGGAGCAGAATGTGCCGAAAGACGAATTTCCTCATCTTCTCAAAAAACTGGTGGCTGCCCTGGGCCCCCAAGGTCTCTTTGATGTCAAAGATATAGATAAAGCTATCCAATATTTGAAATAGGTATATATATAATTGTGTATCAAGATTTTGATAAGCGTTTTACTGTCTAACTTGGTGTCAAGTAATTTTTCGTCTTGGATTTCAACGCGAAAACACAGATGTCACAAAGTACCCCACTCGGCGGGGCAACTTTGTGACATACTTTAAATTCAATTTCTCAATGGTAATTAAAGATCCGGGTTAGCGCAGTACATTACTACGTAAGGAAAGGATTTACCAATATTTTGTACTTGTTCGGTTTGGGATGCTTTTAAAACTGATCGGCTGGCACAGGAAAAGCTTAAAATCGGTCCCAAAGTAACTCCATCTTACGTAATGCTAATTTAAATATACTTAATTCTTCGTTTTGTTAATTTTTCATATTATTAACAACTCATTTCTTGTCTGTACCTTTCAAAGAATCAAATTTATAACATGTGGTTTAACATTCCTCCTTTTACATACATCTCTTTGCACTAGTTCATCCATCGGTTTTAAACAAGCCTGTCACTAAATTTATTCTCTTTTTCTTCGTGCAACTACATAAAGAATAGCACATTTATTGCATAAACAAATCAGAAAACTTCATATAAAATCAAATCTGTGTAAAGTTTAAGCTCCCTATTTTATTCTTCGTATCTATGGGTTGTGACAAATAAAGTTATGGACTTACAACAAATCCCTTTTCCGAAATTTTCCCCGAATAAGATTTAAAGCGGTAACACATGTGCGGCAAGTTTAGGAAAAAAAAACCCAAACAAACTAGTAAATGCTCTGGTAAAAATGAGATCCGAAAAGAGAAAAATGCAAGCCGAGGAGTTTTTTTTCCTTACTGTGATCCGTTTTGTGAATCCACCTTATTTTTGAGGTAACAAATTACAGAAGAAATATTCCGGCATTCGTACATGATGATAGAAAAAAGCAGTTCAATATATTTCGCTTATATGATAAATATAATCCGTAGATATATATGTTTATCCGAAATACCGACATATCTCAAAAAGTCTGGTTATCCATACAGTGCAATAATCATAAGTTTTATAGCAAGCGAGCTTTATATGCGTACATATCTACAACAAAATCAAAAATATTTTCTAAAGTTTTGTTTTTCTTACAAAAGAACATTGATATCTGTAAATTCACAAAATCTTGCATATCTTTAAATAGAACTGCTAAAAGTTGAAACTGAAAAAGTTGGATACAGGACGCTACCCATAAGTTAGGATTTCAGTCCTGACTAATATCTCTCATGAAAAAAAGGAAGGTAGATGGGATATTTTGCATTTTTTAGAGTTATTATGATAGCAAAGTGTTTTTGCGTATACGAATAGAAAGAGGATATATTGTTGGGGGAAAACTCTGTATTTACGCTAAAGGTTGGCCAAACCAGAGTAATCCATCCAACATATACAGAAATTTAAAAATGGCTGTTTTACTATTTCATAATTAATAAAGAAAAGCGATGTAATATATTCAAAAAGTGTCGCAGTTCAGTGGAGGAAATGAAAATAGAGATTTTAAACTGCATTTTTTTTTCTAGAGAGTGTCCCACTGATCATCTATGGTGGATCTGTCCATGGACAGATTAATACTTTCTCTATCTATTCCATTTTTTTTTGCTTGTCTGAAAGAAATAATAAATGAATAGCGAGAAAATTATACGTTATTACAAATATTATTTACATACAGGGTTCCCACCTATATCTGATACACCCCCTTAACTTCTAAACGGTGACAGTTTAGGCCATAAAGTTGGTGTATAGGTATAATAAAAAGGCTATGCGCTACTCGATGAAGCAACTTACAACGCCACCTATCGGCAAATTTTGGAATTAGCGTTTTTATCTCAAAAACGGTACGAGATACGGGAGAAAAGTCAATTACACAGTTGTTCAGCACTATCGATATAGTAAAAAAAGACACCTTGCGTACATTAATACTTAAAAAAGAATGTAAAAAATGAACATTTGTTTGGTCACGATTTCGATAATTTTCATGTCATAAAGAGTGGAAGAAAGAAACTGAGACACTTCCCTATCTTCAGGATCCTTTATTTATGTTGCTGAAATTACTCGTATGTTGCTCGTATTTAGTCCGTGGGGTGGTCTTATCGAGCTTCGCTCGCGTTTCACGAAGCCAAAGTGTTAAAAATCACGACCAAACAAATGTTCTTTTTTTACATTCTGTTTCGAGTATTCATGTGCACAAGGTGTCTTTTATTACTAAATCGATGAGGCTGAAAAACTTTGTAACTGACTTTTTTTCCCGTATCTGGTACCGTTTTCGAAATAAAATCGCCAATTCCAAATTTACCGATAGATGGCGTTGTAAGTTGTCTCATCGAGTAACGCATAGCCTTTTTACTATACCTAGACACCAACTTTATGGCCTAAGCAGTCACCGTTTAGAAGTTAAGGGGCTTTTGTGATTGATTTGAATTAGTGCTTATTTTGATGAAGAAAGTATGAGGATTTAATGACGAAACAATGTCTGTCAATTCTTGATTAATGATAACGAACCAGTTATAGTATATGAATTATAATAAGGTCACGTGTAACATTTCAATGAGGTGTATGTTGTATAATTATATATGTTAATTTCAATTCAATGAATCAAGATTTCATTTAAACCAGAGTAGTTCTTGTCTAAAGGAATCACAACGAATATCTAATTTAATTTCTTCCAATGTAATAACCACATAATAATAATTAATTTTTAATTTTAATTATTCTTTTCACCCCCACAAAAAGCTTGCTTGACATTATTAGTTTTGTGAAGTTAAAGTGCTTTTTTTTTAACATCGCGAGAAGTACGTAATTATCATTTTGTGAGTACTGTACGACTGGGACTGGAATTTCAATAAAGCTTTGTTTCTTAGATCAGTTTTAATATACCATTGAGCTACGGTAGTACCGACTGAAATGATTAAGAAGCAAACACATACGTATGTCCTAAAGAAATTGTGTAATGCATCATGACAATAAAGTTAATAGCGTAACTTTTACTTACTAACTAAACATATTTGCTGTAAAGGATGAAATGCATTCACGACATTCAATTATTATTGATTTGTGGTCATCACTTAAATTAATTAATCTACTGGTCACTTGATTGCAAATATCTTTTAATTCTTTTTTCTTCACGTGACTGTTAGTTGTAAATTAAGAAAATTTCCAGTATTTTTTTGTAAAAAAACGGGCTGAAGAATATTTATCTTTGGAACTTTTTAGATAGCTCCATGTTTGTTTTCAAAAACTGACAAGATCTATCTAGGTAAAATGGATAAAGTTCTACTCGCTCCCATGTTAGAGTGTAGCATTAACCTAAATACCATCATAATAGAGGAATGTTTATGTGCTGCATTTAATTTTTTATTAATACCCTAAAAGTGTTTACTCTAACCGTCTTTTTACATTTTTGGTTAACGCAGTTTTATTTTGTAACTCCAATATTGGGCAGAAAGATACATTATAACTTTTCAGCAGTTATCTCCGAAAAGTTGCGTACTTAGTTTCCATTTTTATCATCCTAACGAATGGCTATAACGGTGTCTGGGAAAATGAAATTTAGATTTTTTCCCTCTTACTTTGTTGTTATATCTAACTGTCAGTTGCTTTCCTTTGTGGAATACAAACTTATATACATTCATTCCCGCAGCTTAAAAAAAAGAGAATGCAGGGAAAATATTACAGGATATTCCTCTTTAGTAATTGAATTTTCGCAATGTAAGTGTTACTGCATAGCTAAGTATGTTAAATGTTTTACAGGAAATGTTAATTTGTAGTTTTGATGTGTATTGTATATTTATAAGTACAGAAGAATAGCTTAAAATTTGACTTTTTATTAACTATTCACAGATATTGACCAAAAATTATTGTGAGGTTTAAAGTGTCAGTGAGTCAAAGACAAATTTAGTTTTCTTGGTACAAAAGTTATTGCATATTCGTGTAAATATTACTTACATTCCACACGGAAGGAATTTGCATGAATATAACTTTTTTTATAAATTTGCTAAGGAATCTCACAAGAGATTTATTATACAGTCATTATCAAAGAACTTAAATTCTTCCGTAATGAAAATTTAACGTGTTAGTAATCAAACAATAAAACTGTCTTTAGGGAGAAAGCTGCTTCGTGATATTCACAAAGTTTAAAAGCTTTCATTAGTGGTGGAAATTAAGTCGTAATATACTTTAATATTTATTTAAAGACTGTAAATTCCATGAAATTTGAAAGGGCATATCAGATTTTTCAGGGTCTGAGAACAAATTAAAGAAATCTCCAGTGATAATAAGTAACTACTTACCGTTCTTCAATCAATAAATTATATTATTATTCAAGCAAATATTTTATATGTTTTAAATACAAAGAAAGCTTCTCGAATTCATTTAATCCTGTAATAACGATGTGATCGATATTAAAGTAATTCGTGGTTAAATATCTACACAGCAGCCGAATTTATAAAAGCATCGGTCTATCTCTAGTTATTACTTGAAAAATTCACTTAGATATAATGTAATCGAAAGCATTATAACACTGGAGGGCTGTCGCATTGCTTGTCCAAGATTTATTTATTAGGCCGTGATTATTTGGGGTGGTACATTTTTCATTATTTTAGAAGGGGTAGTTGGGTGCGTTGTGTAAGATTTATTTGTTTATAACCCAAAGTTCTGGACGTGATTAGCAATGACGAACAAGTTAAATAACTTTGCTTCTAAAACTAGGAGATAACTTTTCTTAAGATCAACTGCAAAAATAAAGATGACTGACTCAAATTTTATATTTACAAAAAAACTAATTTATTTACGACATTATCTATTTACAATTTAATTCAAAACAAAATCAACAAATCTTAGTACACAGTTTACTGATTTTACTAATCTTTTAGCATTTTCCCTCAATTCATATCCAATGACATGTATTTAATTAAACCTGCACCTTTTGGATTCAGGGAGCATAAATTTATTTATTTTACCTAAGGCAAAGAACTATTATCTCTCAAAATCTATATTCTAAAAACAAACATTGATCCCGCACTAAATCATTCAAATTTTCGAGGTTGGGTCTGAACAAGACAAAATGATTTGACACTCTCTCAATTGGATGCTAACCGCACTGGAACACGGGTGACGATCTCATCATCGGGCATGTGATCTCCTTTCTTCTTTCTCGGGTAGCAGACATTCAAATCTTTATACTGTCGTAAGCATCTATCGTCTGCTTCTTCCGCTCCTTTCATCTCCGGGACGACTCTATCTCAACACCAACGTGAAATCGCCATTCTCTCTACCTTTATTCTCAAATTATTTATCGATGAAGGCAGCAACCAGATATTCGTCATCAGTAAAAACAAATTTTAGTCTGAGGATCAGGAAGCTCTCATATCGGGACGCATCAACCAGATTTCTGCTCCACTAAACGACATCTTTCTTCGGGAAACTCCCCAGGCAAGATCAATTATTCCTCGATATTTAAAATAACCACACTTCATCACCTGCGATGCTAAGCACCGGGGAAAAGGGAACCCGGGCCCGCATACAGAAGTGAATCCGCGAAACAACTCCTAAGTCTCCTATTTATTTCATTTTTTCATATCATTGTCCACGCCTCTCATCAATCCTATATCCATTCAGGAAAGCTTTCAAAATTCCACCACTTAGCTTCAAATTTCATTTCTTTGATTGGATAATCTCTCCAAACATGCACACCCTTCATTTCATCACCCAAGACCATCCAAAATCCACTCCACTTGTTCTGCGGTTGACCCCACACATTGACTCTCATCAATTTGTTTATAATAGGCTTTGTGGTTTAAAGTCAAACTCGGTGCCAAGCACTATCTGTGTCTGCGATTATCAGACCCCCCAACCTCGCTCAGCCGCTTTTAAATTGGCTAAACACAAAGACGTCGGTCCCGTCCTATAATGAAAGGCGCATTCCTAACCTTCTTACAAAATATAATAAAAACAGCCTTCGATCACTTTAGCTCTCTTAAAAATTAAATTCATTTTTCTTTAAAATCGAAAGCGCTTCATTACAAGGGCCTAAAATTTATCGGTTGACTTCCCTTCATGATTACATATGTCACTACATGTTAAATTTTTGACTGCTTCTGATAACTTGTCGTGTGATAGGGTTCGGTTCCTTCTCAGTAACCTTGAGTTGTATCAGTTTGAGCCTGTCTATCATATATCTGACGAAAATGGAAGTTAACGTACTTTTCGGACAATAAGATGCACCGTTTTACATAAAAATCTATCTTTAATCTCTATCTTTAATCTCTATCTTTAGGGAGAAAGCTGCTTCATGATATTCACAAAGTTTAAAAGCTTTCATTAGCGCTGGAAATTAAGTCGTAATATACTTGAATATTTATTCAAAGGCAATGCTCTGTAAAGTTTTGTTAGTTGCTTTCCTTCATGGTGTTGCAATTTTAATGGCCAGTATATATATATATATATATATATATATATATGTGTGTGTGACGTTTTGGGGGGAATAATCACAGTGTTAACATATGTAACATTTATTTAAAGAGGGACATTATTTACAGGGGAAACTAACGTCTAAAAGGGGGAAAAACAAGCAGCGCGGCACAGACACGTGCACGCTCGTCGAAGCAAAACATCGTCTTTCTCTTCTGTTGTTCGCGGCGCTCACGGGAGCTTACAAGGGCGCACTCCATGTGAGACTGGTATGCATGGGGCTGTATGGATGGCATCCCACATCGGCCATCCGACAAAAAGCATCTGCCCCCAGATGCTGGAAGGGGCATAAACAAATACAGGTGACAATTTATTATGACGAAATGAAAAAAAAGTATAAAAGTTATAAGAAATACACATAGGTTATAATACTAGCAAAATGAGCTGGAAAAGAAAATGAAAAATATAACACTAATTGTAGTAACATCTAAACAGCAAAATAATCCTGGCTAATGAAGTATTCCTGAAAAAAAAAATAATAATATGAAAACATAGTTCAAAAATCAAAGTATGTTTAGTCCAAACGGGTTATGTAAAGTTATGAGTCCATGGTTTCATAAACTCGACGCATGTACTGGTATGCATGGGTCCGTCGAAATGTCCACACTTATGAACATCATAGGTGTCGTTGGGCTTAAGTCTGATGATCTTTGGTCCGAGGAACTTTGGATGAAGTTTTAAACGAGGTCCGAAATGGGTGCTTTTTATGGCGACAAGATTGTGCAACTTGAAATTCGGAGGTGTCTTTAATCGTAGATTGTAGGTTTTACGGTTTTCGTCTTGCACTCTTAAAATCTGTTGTTTGGCGTCTTTGCGGAGGTCGTCGCGTGAATTTATAAACTCAGTTTGTATTTCGGCATTCAACAGGTCTGTGATTTGGAGATTGTTGCGGACACGCATTTTTGTACCGAAAAGCAGTTCAAGAGGAGTCGTCTTAATGCTGCGTTGGAAAGTTGAGTTGATAATTTTCTGGACGTCAGCCACATGTGTATACCACTTCGTAGGATCTTGGATGGACAATTTGGATAAAACAGAAATGATTATAGAATTGAGACGTTCAACCTGTCCATTTGCGCGAGGAAGACCAGTGGTTATAGTCAAATGCTGGATGTTCTCGTGGTCACAAAAATCTTTAAAGGCATTAGACAAAAAAGCAGATCCTCGATCCGAAATAATACGGACGGGGTTTCCAAACACTTGTTTTTGAATGTCTAATTTAGAGAGTACTTCTGCAGCTTCAGTTGATTTCGTCGGGTAAAGCTACACAAATTTTGTGAAACTATCGATAACGGCGAATATATATTTATATCGTTTAGAAGTAGTAGCGAGAGGACCTAAGTGATCGACATGATATGTATGGAGTGGGGTGTCCTCTTTTGGTAAGGGGTGTAGGAGTCCTTCTTGTTTACCACACTTTCGGTTCGTCAAGATGCATGGAACACAGTTGGCAATACATCTGGCAATTTTATCTTTTAAATTAGGTATGTTAAACTGTTGTTTGAGTTGCTCCTCAATTTTCTTAGTAGCAAAATGTCCATTCTCGTGTGCGTTTCTGATAATGCCGTCTTGCATTGAGTCTGGAACGACTAGAACTTCGTAACCGTCAACTAACTTGTAAAGAACATTTGCTTTGATAAAATAATCGTTATACTGTTTAGTCTTAAGAATTTCTTTAATTGCTTGAATGTTAGGGTCGTGTGACTGAGCATTTTGTATTTCGAAAGTCAAAGAATCGGCGGTAATGAGCATCGTCGGATAGCGGCTTAGCGCATCAACATGAGCCATCTTCGCTCCAGTTCGATGTTGAATTGTATAATTATAATCTTCTAATAATAGTGCCCATCGAGCAATTTTAGCACTGAGATCACGCTTGCTCATAGTAAGTTTGAAAGCGTTACAGTCTGTTACTATAGTAAATTTTTGACCAAGTAGATACACTCTAAATTTTTTTAATCCATGAATTACGGCTAACATCTCGAGTTCATAACTTGAGTAATTTTTTTCAGCGTGGGATATACATTTGCTAGAAAAATATACATGGTGAAAACAGTTATCATAAGTGGACTTCTGAAGAAGAATGCATCCAAAACCATGGATAGAAGCGTCAGTATGTAAGAAAGTTTGAGGAAGAAAAACTAGATCACATTAACTTGTCTGCACTGCAGGCATAACTGACGTAGCTCCCTAGAATGTGTAGTAAAGACTGGTTTTTCTGAAATTCTAAGAAAATCGATACAAATATCGGAAAATTGCTTTGTCCGTTAAGCACTGATAAGGACAATAGCTACTAACGTTTAGCGGAAATGCAATAGTCTAGGAATGCAGGCATGTGCCTCTTTACACAGAAAAAAAATACATGTGATTTTGACACACAAAATAATAAATACAGCGTGTATTTTCTCCGTTAATTGAGGAAAAAGAAAATTTTTTTGTCAAATTTTTACTTCGAATTAACCGAAGTGATAAAAATTTAGTTCGAATTAATGAGAAATTTTTAACATTAATTCCAATACAATTTTTTGGGGCCTTTGGATTAGTTCGAATTAACCGAAAGTTCGAATTAACCGAGTTCGAATTAACGAGCGTCTACTGTAATTGCAGCGCGAAAACTGCGTCTTTCTCGTACCAGTGGGCACAAAAGGCCAAAAAAAGAGCAACTTTCTCGCCCGAGTGCGAGTGAAACTGAACTCTTGATAGGGCAGTTCACGACACTTGACCTCAACGTCATGTGGTGTGACCGTCGCTCGAAATCTCTAGAACATTCTTCGTTATATAACGGTGTTGGCGCGTGGCTTTAGGGGGAAATCTAATAGTTTATTTTGGTTATTTCCAGGTTGAATTCAGGTTGAGGGGAGTTATCATAATTTGATAATATAAAAGAATTTTGAATAGGCGTTTACTTTAATGATTATAAAAAGTTATCATTCCATATATACACACACACACACACATATATATATATATATATATATATATATATATATATATATATTAAAAATCTAACAAGATTTTTACAAGTTAAGAAATTGGCAGAACCGTAAACAAACAGACAGCATTGTCTAACAATTGAAAAGAAAAAAATTATATTTTAAAATTTTTAATCCGTGCACATTAAAATACTCAATTTCAAGTATTCATATTTATTGACATTAATGATGAACACGAAGAAAAGTTGTATATTCCTGTTTTCAAGAAAGTTTAGCAAAAATGCGATTGTTAATGAGCTTATAAAGTTTTAATATGTTGAGAGTACATGTAAAGAGAGAACTATACTGATTATGAATTATATTAATAGGCTTTCTAGCAGAAAACTTACTAGAATAATAACCTGACTTGTAAACATTCAAATGGTCCTGTATAAAAATTTGTATTTAACATGCCTACATAATGAAAACATCCTGTTTTCCCTCTTCCTTTCCTGTTGAATGCATTATAGCGGGTTAATACACAGGAGTTCTCTCCTAAGTATCATCAGTACAAATTTGAGAGGAAGGTAAACAACTCTCTATATCTATTAATATCTATGTATATGAAATAAATTTTGAAAGATTAGGCAGAAAACTAAACCATATGTAAAAGGCACACAGAGAAAAAATGTCGGTCAGTCGCCGGAATAAGTGGGTTCTGCAACCCACTTCGCGTAGGTTATTGTGAGAGGTGAGTTAAACAAACCACTACCCATGATTTTGAACGCGGATCAAAGTGAGTTTAAATACTACCGAGTTATCGCAACTGTGTTATCGAAGCA